>BTHS01000190.1:0-165757 GCA_036184385.1 Tokudaia muenninki | reverse complement strand
AAAATGCCAAAATCCTTAAAAGAGGAAGATCAAACAACTTTTAAACTACTGATTCTAAGAGCTAAACATCACAGCCTCTAATCCTAGCAACAGTATGAAAACAAAATGGCAAAACAACTGTTCCCTTTTCCCATTTTTGCCCTGACTGGCTAGCCTACATCCTGTCCTTAATAAAATTTATACATATGAAACAGGAATACATTTCTTCATTAATTTCAGGTTCTAGAAGTATCATGTACCTTCTTTGGAAGTGTCTTATGGTGTTCCTGGGTGATCAGGAATTTCATGTTCTGCAGAGGAAGCTGGCAAGGATCCTTTTCCCTGGGCTGCCAGGATCTCATATATAGCTCTGTATGGCTAGTGTGAAGATTTGGTTTAGTTTTGCTCCTCACCACCTGAGACTTGATTCTGTCCATTGCCTGCTTCCAACCTGTTTGTCTGAACCATGCTTTTCTTCTCCCCAGTTTCACAAATAGTTCTTGTTCGTTGCAATATTGCATTTCTGTTGGTCCCAGATGTCTTGACACAAAATTATTCACTTTCTGCCGCAGCTTCTTGTGAGTCAGCTTGGTATGTTGGCCATAGCAGTCTTGTGTAAAACTTTTCAAATAGGCCTTAGGCTCTTCAGCTGTTCTACTGTGAGAGCAATGAGCTAACTGTTCTTTCTGAGGCACTAGAATGGCAACTGACTGGGAGGCCTACTCCATTCAATTAAAAGTACTAAGAATTGTGTGGTTCTTAGCAACATCAATAACCTAGCAACATCTACACATAGGTAAATAAAATTTAAAAAGTATATATTTCTTAGATTTTAATCAGTGAAGATGATGGTCATTTTGAATTAGAATTCTTGCTGTAGAGCAACGTCCTTCATTGATAAGCTCAGCTGCAAAGTGCGCTTCTTGCAAAGCTTCTCCCATGTATGTTCAGGAAGTGTCCCATGTATGTTCTTGGTGTTATTGTGAATTAACAAGCCCCTCCCCTTTGGAGAGCCAATAACCGATACTCTCAGCTTTGTACTGCTCATTTCTTTCCTCTTGCATTTCCTTAGGTCCTGGTAATTCACTAGGCCATTCAAGCTCATCCACTTTTATAGTGAGACAAACCAACATTTGTAGATGCAGAGACTGTTTTTTTCCCTACAGTTTTGGGCAAATTGTGCTTCTGGATTTCAAAGTCTTCTTCTTTTACTGGCACTGATTCCCACTATAAACATTCTCATTAATACTTGATGTGAAGACATTAGTATATGGGTCCCACACATTCTAGTCTCATATTTCTGGTCTGGGTTTCTGTGGTTATCAGTGAAAGAGTTTCCTCGGTTTCTTACAAAGAATATTCTTTATGTGTCATTACACACAAATACATCAAAAAGCTACAATTTCAAAGGGGAAGAATGTTCGTGATTATCTCTGAGTTTACTGGTGAGAATGAAAGAGTATGCATGAGTTTTACTGGTTAGATGACATCAGTCTACGGGCCACTGCAAACACTAAATCTGTCTAATAACAATTCACAAGAAAAAAAGAAATCTATTTCAATATCATTCTGTTAGTATTTTCAACACTGGTGGTGGATGTATTGTGGGTTATCCCCAGTGAATATGTCAGCACCCATGGAAGTGGTGTCCCAGTTGGAATGTTAAAAGCTCTGAAATAACAGATTTTCTGGCACTCAGAAGCCAAGATAAACCACAAAGTCCCATGGAACAACAAACCACACATAAGAGATTGACTGGAAGAATACTGGAGGGAGGCTGCCTCTGCTCAGGTGAGAAGAAGAAGATTACTGAGTGGGAGGCAGGCATTTGTATAGGGTTTCTTTTTAGGGTAGGATTTTCAGGATTGAAAATAATTCAAATTGCAGATTGGTGCGTTTTTAAGTCCTAAGTTTGAATGTGCTCAGTAATTTCTTTGTTTTTAAAACTAAAAACAGGGAAGCAAACTAAAATTTTTACCCCTGCAGAATTAGTAGCTAAGGTTGGGTGAAACTTCTAAATTCTGACCACAGTCTGTTTATTTTAGGAATGTTTAAATACCATATTACTTTGGCAACAAAAATATTGGCAACAATTATCTCAATCCGCTGAGTACAATAATATTAAAGTGTCCTTACTTCAAAACTCTTCTGCAAAGTACATGTGAGTCTTCCATAAAGTTTGGTTCTAAAACTGAAGAACCTAGAGGAAGATCAAACATACAGTATAGAAGACAACAAGCTATAAGGTACTTGGCTTATCTCCCCAAAGGGTGGTTTTGTTGACTGAGGAAACTGACATAGAAAGGAAGAGTCTGGGATAAATTTAATAATCTGGGATGTTCCGGTGTGTTCTGGCACTACAAATACCACAGGTCACCAAGCTATTTACTACATCCATTTCCTCACTTCTGATCAGAAAAAAGTGTACTTCTCTTCCACTGAAGATAAAACTCTGTGGTTTTAAATTCCTGGTTACCCTAGAGCTCATTTTTACCATAAGATCCTTTTCCCTCTATAGAAAAAAATATATTTTATGGACGTTTCTAGTTTTTAGGATGTTAATATTGTGTTTGTTTAAATGGGAACAGTCAAAAGCTGTTTTCTAGAATATAAGTTATTTTGTTTAGATATACAAAGTGTGAGTACATTGCTTGACTCTGGAGACATAAAATTTGGAAGTGCTGCTGGCATAATCCCAGCATTCCAGAACATTGGAGCAGGTATATTCCTCTTCTTTGAAGGCCAGACTAGTCTACATCAAAGTACCATTCCAACCTGTGGGCCCCAGTGTCCTCTTCTGGCCACCAAGGACTCTCCACATGGATTGAGGTAAATTTCCTAAACTTTTATGGAGGTATGTCTGTGCATTTTCAATTTTTTATTGCTATATTGGCAGAGAACTAAGTGCTAGCCGGATCTTGATATTGTCATTTCTATCGCCCATCACCAGCCTTACATTTGCAAGTACTTGTCTTCCTACACCTGCTGAGAAACATGAAGAACAGGCAGCCTCTATGCCTAGAGGCAATCCACAGAAGTTCTGGTGATGTCTCACACCTGATTGCTTGTAAGTAAAAACCTGACATCCAATTCCTGGGACAAGAATTAGAAGGTGGAATTTCTGGACAGAAAAAAAAATGATGCAGGGAGGAGAAAGCTGATGCAGGAGATTTAGTGGGAGACAGAGTAGAGTACAGAGAGATGGGTGCAGGGGCAGAGAGAGAGATAAAGAGCTAGCTACATATGAGGTAATAGGCTAGAATAGTCTTAAATTTAATTAGCTGGTAGACTGCTTCAATGAATGTTCTATGCTTTACACTGTATAGAATCCTCCTTCTCATTATTTATAATACTGGTGTGTCCACAAACACTCCCACCACACTCATGTCGATACACACATATGCATACAGATATATAACATTTCACAAGGGTGGTTTTGTTATTTACGTCAAATCAGATATTGATTCGTTATTTCCAATAAATTCATAACATCCTTAACCTAGCATATTTTGGAGGAAGGATAAATTATAGATCAAAATCTTTCTGGTTGATTCCATGTATAGCCTTAGCTTTGTGTAGTCTGCAAAGCACCTTCCCATAACTTCCCATACTGAGGACACTGATACATAAGAGTGAGTGTTCTTGCAGGCACCAGTTTGACCCCTTTATGTACAATGAGTTGTGTCAGCCTTTTCTTTAGCAATGAAGACTTATTGTCAGTTTGTGAAAAGCAACCTCCTGTGTTGTCAACAGCCTGAATAACAATTCAGGTATTTTTATGAAACCACTTTGACCAACAACTCAGTTGATGTAACCCAGTGGAAAAGACAAGATCAACTGGAACTCGATTTTTTTCAGTACTCAAAGACTTCATTAGAATCCCCATCATATAGTTATAGGATGGTAATTTTCATTTTTTGTACACATTGCAGAGAATATAGCCAGTGGAACTTCATGGAGTCTTGTTCCACAATGCTTTCCTAAGCATTGGCACTACCATAAGTATGGCCATGTAGTATACAAAATTCTAACCTTCTAATAGATGGGGAGTTTTCCTGGACTTCACAACCAGAGTTAATGCATCTTGGAAAAATTTAAGATTTAAAATTTTGATCCTACTGTGAACTCGACTTGATGGTTAAGCATACTTTTCAAAGAACAATGTCGAAACAAACATTATTTTTCTTGGATTTCTCTTCTTATCATCTTTCAAAACTTATATAGCTACAATGGCAATTCGTGTAGTTTTCCATGTCCCAGCCAGAAAGTACATGAGTGTCATTTGCGGAATGCATGAAATACAGAGTCTTATAGCACCCTTCCAAAATGAATATACCTTTATGGGTATTGGATAAACAGTGATGTCTATAAATGGTTGTTGTCTTGGTCACTTGAAGCCAGTTACCTAATCCTTTATAAAACTCTGTTGAAGATTACTACTATACACTATCCCATTTCTTCCCCATGTGATGGTTTTCTTGATGTTCCATAAACACTGCAAAGGTCTTTCTTAAGGCCAGCCATGGTGATATAAATAAACAACAGACATACATACAGAGCACACAGATAGACACAAAAATGGAGGCAGAAGGCAGAGACATGGGAGAAATACACAAGGCAGCCTTCAGGAAGTTACAGATTTAAACTTATTGAACAGACACACAGAGTAGGGAAGGCACAGGGAGCATGAAGTATAGAATTCAACTTTGAACTCACAGTTAAATGCCTCTGAGGGAAAGGCTTTATATCTTACCTTAACTCAGCTCAGATGCATTATTAATCACCATTATGTTAATCTATCCATATATGTAGAATCAATTAATTTGTGACAATTTTTTTGCATAAGTACAATATAGTAAAATATAAAACTCATCACAATGGGCAATAATTAGAGCTGCCATCTGAAAAGTGTTCATGGACTCAGAATTGTGTTCTTTAAAGAAAGACCCCCAGGTCTGGGCTTGTGCTTCTGAACCCTCACCTCCATATGGATCCATTTTAAACTCTCACAATCATCACAACAGGTTTTGAACTTCAGAGAATACATGAGAATCCTGGAAATCATTATAATCATGAAAAGAGTTGACTTCCAAGCTATGTTCTCTAATGAGACTTGTGTAATTCTAGAGTCTCCTTTCTCCAGTCTATACAGATGTGCATGGGTGTACATAGATTATTATAGAGAACGATCAGGAAACCATCTATGAACAAATGGCTAAACAGTGCATTATGTATTGTTGTTCTACTTCTAGTTTTCTTCCTTTCTTCCTTCCTTCCTTTCTTTCTTTCTTCCTTCCTTTCTTTCTTTCTTTCTTTCTTTCTTTCTTTCTTTCTTTCTTTCTTTCTTTCTTTCTTTCTTTCTTTCTTTCTTTTGTTCTTTCTTCCTTTCTTCCTTCCTTCCTTTCTTCTTCCTGCCTGTCTTTCTTTATCTCTCTGTCTCCCTGTCTCTGTTTCTCTCTCTCTCTCTCTCTCTCTCTCTCTCTCTCTCTCTCTCTCTCTTTCTTTGACAAAAATCTAGACAGTTTTCCAAAGGAGTTTCTCTTTATTACCTCACCCTTTAAGCAGTAAATAATATTGTGCCTTAATCTAATATCATTTTAATTCATCATTTTCTTTGACTGAGGCATCCAACTCCTCTACCTTTTCTTCAAGTCTGACAATATATCTCCCACAGGTCTCTATGAATTATTATTATTCACCTTCCTGCACTTTCTTTTCAGGGTCTTTTGTTTTTTTGGTGTTTCTCACTACCTGTTAAATTCAATTTTCATATCCCATGTTGTCCTCATTTCCTTTGGGCATCTGCTATTATTTTCTTCTGTGCAAATCATTTTGTTCCTGTCTTCTTTCAGTTGATTTACATGGTTTCCAAATGTTGATCTCTTTGATCATGACTCTGGGTTTTCAATTCTTTACCTTGGACTGTGTATAAATTTCCCTCATTAGGGAATACATGTATGGTTTGCAGTTTGAGCCAAGGACATTTTATCTTAGTTTTCCTTTTTTTTGGGGTATTTGTTCTGAGCATCAGAATTCAGAGGGATTGCTTAGTTATGTGTATTTTACCCCAGGGGGCTAGACTGACAATGTGAGAAGTTAGGCAGGATCACTTGTATCTGAGGGAGTCAGAACCCAGGGGCTGTGTCCACTACATCTAGTTCTGGAATAGTCTGGCAGCAAGCTTGATTTCCATGGATCCAGGAAAGCACCTATCATGTGGCTGTAAATATTAACATTGACAAAGCAAAGTTATATGCTCCAATAATATAACTCTGGGGTATGTGCAGTCTTTGATGTAAATACAGCATTCAGAAATGTGTCTTCCTAGGCTTCATTATTTATGTTACACCTTATGTTTGAATGAAAAATGAAAATAGGGTTGCAGCAAGGTACAGCAGAGGAGAAGATATATAGTAGGTTCTGTTAACCCCAAGTGCCAGAGAAAAATCAATTCCACAATGTGGGTAGGCTTTACAAAATATTACATCCTGACCAAGAGATGAACTTTGGTCATATGCTACAGGGAGTTTTATAAGTCATTGTAGTTTCCTATTAGGCTTTATTGTTTTCCTAAGACATGTAACCTGCAGCATTGCAAGAAGATACCTGGTTCTTGGACTGGTGGTAAGGTTAATATTTGGCATTTCAGTTTGAGGAATAAAGCATTCAGAGTTATCTGGTTGGGTCCAGACAGAACCAGGCCATCTGATGGAGGGAGGGGAATTGAGGATGAGAAGGGGGATAGAGGGGCAGGTCAAGAGATAACTAGGAGCCAGGAAAGCACCTACCCAACTAGGTCTTCACTGATATGTTAGCAGTTATTCCTGTTAGCCATTCCTGATGAATTTCTTTGAATCCTTCCTAGGTTCAGCACAGCATGCTGTGAGAGAATGATATCAGGCCAGATATTTTATAAGTAGAAAGCTTACTATGGATTAAGACAAAAGTAGACAGCAACTTTGGAATAAATGTGATTGCTCACTTTTTAAAGAAAAATGTCTCCTTGGTTCATGAAAAGCACTCTGTCCATGCACATTCATGGTTTGTTGAGTTCGGCAATGTGGACTTCCTGTAGATGTGGGAATGCTTTGACACTGCACTGGGATTTTTCCAGAAACCTCTTTTTGGAGAAGTTCAACTGTCGGGATTCTGTGCATCACAATAGTTTTCGTACATTCTTCCTTGCTCCTCCTAATTGTGGCGAGAAAAGGACTCTGTATGTGTTTTTACTCTCACATCTCATAATGTAAACTGAAATCCTCAGATAAAAAGAGATATTTTCATGATATCTTTTCTGTCTTTAATATTTATTCTTTTGCCTCATGTTGGCATCTTTCATTTTTTTTCCCCCATGAAACGCTCCAGGTTCTTTCTGAACAATATTTTCCCATTTTGAGGTCTCTATATGCTCAGTCAAATCTGCATAACTATAAATCAAAACTAAGAGTCCAAGATGGTAAAAGCCAAGGAAAATCTAATAAAGGATTCAGGTATATTAGAAGAATTGAAAAAGGGAAGGGGTGGGAATCATCTGTCAGCAGAAAGAGGACATAAATTTGGTTTTGCCAGATTCTATTTCAATAATGATTTTTGAAAATTTCAATAAGAAAAATATTAGATGTGAGTATATGGTAGGCAGTGCAGTCAGCAGTCAGTTGATGTGAATATTTGATTAGCTTTGAGGTTCTAAATTAGCAATTGTCCATTGTAAACAAAAGTTTCTCTTAGCCAGACTGAAATCAGCATCAAGCAATGGGTTTGGCAAGGGATATTTACACATGAAGCAAACATGAGTAGTGGATTCCTTCCTAGCACCTCTGACCTTCCGTTTTGAATTTTAGCCAGATTCTCCGTTTAATCTATGTATTTTATTTCCTGAGTGGCTGGCCTTAGCTTGAATAAGAAAATCTGACTCACAGATAGTCTTGCTACCCAGATACCAGTGTCCAAGCCTTGCCTGGCAGATTGAGATTGTAGCACACAGGAGGAAAATCTGGGTATGGTCATGGATAACTCTGCCCTCTGCTCAGTTTTCAGAGCAGTTTTTGACACTATGGGTGCTAGCACCAGAGAGTCCATCCAGGATATTTGTTGACAGAGTGAATGATGTGAACTGAGTTATTTTTCTCCAGAAGCTGCACTTGCTTTCGGGATCATATATTCTGTCCTATCTAAAGGATATCCAGTCCTTGAATTATGGTATCATGAATGCAGTTTGCTCAATTAGTCCTGATTATGGTGGAATAATTTCTGTTGGCCTTTTCTGTACTGTTTGGTTTACTCTCCAGTCTCTTTCCCTTAGTATTCTGAGGTATGCTTTTTTCTCTTCTTACATTCTAGAAAGTTTTTATACTGAGCAGTATTAGACTTTCAATTTACTATTATAATTGCTCTCTTTATAAGTCATTGTGTATGTCTGTTGCCTTTGTCTCTTTACCTTAGCCTATTCCTGGAAGTCTCTGGCCTCTAAACAATCTTATCTAGACCTAGAGTGTTTTCAGCCTCTGAAATTTCCTGCTGAATAAGCTTCCCCTTTCTTGTTCTTTCTCAACTCTTAACTGGCTGGTTCAACTAAGCTGTCCCAGCTCAAACTCCTTTCCCAGCTGACTTATTCAATCTGGTTCTTCTCTGAGACACTGATTTGTTTTGCTTGGCCTTAAATTAACTATAGCAATCTTTTTTATATCTTCTTGCACCTTCTTTTTCTGTTCCTCATTTTCTCTTTACACATCCTTGTCTGTCTTTTGAGTAGAGTAGAATGATGAGAGCTGTCTTCAGTTTGTGTAATTAATGACAGGTTTGGGATGATGGCTATTATCTTCATTAGACTCAGTGATATTCATTCTGTTTCACACTCTTCAGAGCTTTCATAGTGATCCACTGTGATATTTTCCTGTAGGCCTTTCATAGATGCATTGACAGGGTTTTGAGCTGTCTCTCACTGATTGTGCATAGTGTGTGTCTTGAGTTGTTTGTTTTGTGCTTGTTGAAACAGTTTTGATTCTCTGGCATGAAATCAAGATGAGTTTACTTTCTGCATCTATTAGAAAGGAACTTTTTTCACTTTATACGGGTGTACTTCTACTATTATTATTTTCTGTGTGCATATTTTTATAGTCATTTGCTTTTGGATTCAGATAATGTCAGCTTTGTGTGATGACTGTGTCACATTCCACTTCTTTCTGTATTCTACATTATTTTCTGTGCAAGTTCATAGTGAGATTTTCTGAAAAATACTATGACTTCAGTGCTGCATGTTTTTATTCCTCAGACAGTCTTAGAAGGGACACTGAGAGTCTAGGTTTGTGCACTTGCTTATTCCCTGGCCTAGTGTTATGACATACACAGTTTACTCATTTATTGTTCCTAGAGAATCAATATTTTCTTCCTCAGTTCTCATTAATTTTTATATGAATTTCCATGGCACTCTATCATCTGCCTTTTCCCAATGTCAGTCTAAACTTCTGAGGCAGGGACATTGAAAGAGACTATTCATACACCTGTTAAATGCCAAGAGAAAAAGTTGACATTAGAGAAATATAATGTCAATGAAATGCATAAAAATCACTGATAATTTGCTGATACCATGATCATGACAACTTTCGTGTCAGTTGTAACTAAATAGTATCTAAAAATTCAGAATGAATTCTCAAGTTTTTATTCACATACAAACTTATGCATGTACATGTATGCATGAGTACCTATATTTGCATGTATATGTTTTGGTGTGCATGCAAGGAGACTCATATCACACATTCTTTCTTTCCTCTTAACCTACAAGATTTGTGGCCAGACATTATATACTTAACAGCAATGCTCCAAGAGTCTCACTGTACTCATATTTATTACTGAATGGGAACAGGAGAACTGCCTGGAACAAAGCCAAGATGCAGATAATGCATGCTCAAGAAGATATTCCAACACTGATAGTATTTTAGGAGATTTGATATAAAAATAGAATCATTCCAAGGGAATACAATGAAATTATTCATTTTAACCCTTTGTATACAAATTATCCCTGGCAGCTATCAGTAGGTTTCTACCATGCCTTTTGTGGTCAATAGATACTTTCACAAGGGATGTCAAAGATGGACCATCATAGAACACATATTTCTTATGGTTTGGGAACTGATACATCACTCCTGTTATCACTCTGCATGTGGTTTTGAAACATGTAGATGACTCAACTTAAATGTTGAATATTAAATATTGGTTTTATCTCATGACCAATCAAAAGCCTTCTTAGATGATAATGAAAATGGATATAACTAAATCTCATAACAATTTATTCTTTTGCAAAAGTCATGATATTTGGCTAATAGAATCATTGTACTCTAAAACATCTGACACACATGGAAAATAGATAAACTTTATCTACCTGGTAGAAGGAAGTAGAATCTCATCAAATCATATTCAGGTATCATATTCTAGTGTGATGGCTACTGAACACCACATAATTGCAGGCATCTATCATGGTAGCCACTAGCCATGTGTCCTTGTGTCTAGACACATGAATATAAGTTCTCAGAAATAACTCTGAAATATAGTGTTTTACAGCAGGTATGCATGTGCTCTCTCTTTGTGTCTGGTGCAGGCTGATGTTAGAAAGAGGTCTCAGACCATACTCATATTCCTTTCCACACTAAATATATCAATCCATGCTCTCATGATGTAGAAATGTTGACGAGCTTCCTCGTATCATTTCACTTTTAATGTATTTTTATGTGGTTGAGTATTGTCCATAATGGAGTTGTATTAATTTTATCTTTGTGTTTTTCAAACCCTGTTGTGAAATTTCAAGAACCGTTCCAATATCTGAAACTGGGAAAAGAACAACAAAAAGAATGAGTGCTTCTCTATTTTGCTCTCCACAGGTCTGTGTGTTGTCCGCATTTCTTTTAGAAATCTCCTTATCATTCTAACCATTCAAAAGTTTTATTATCTATATGTGGCAATATTACCTAAGTGCTTATTTTGTATGGTCTTCATTTTCTGATGAGATAATGAAAACTTAATATTTAGGCCTGTCACATTTATAAAACCAGCATATTTTCACTGGATTTTCTACTGTTAGGACATACAATTTCCATGGACTGTAGACCTACAGGCCTCAAGGAAGAATCTATTGTAAATGGTTCTTAAAAACTACATTGATGGTTAATTTCTACATTAGATGGTGTTGGGCACATTAATTTTAATGTGGAAGAAAAGTCTCATGTATCACATAAGTTGCATTTCAGATATGGTCAGGGTTCCACACAAATGCTTGTGATTGTGGATATTAAAATATGTGGACACTGATGTCACTGAGCAATATATGGAAGAGAACAATTTATAGAAGGATAAATGTCTAAGAACTTCACTATCTTATATCCTATGAATAAATATATTAGCTCCCTAGAGGCATAGATGATGGCAAGAATATGTCTTTTTTTTGCCATAACACTGATGTGTTTTTGAGCATATGAATATCGCAGTATTATTTTATTTTAATTTTATTTTTTTTTAATTTTATAACTTTGTATCCTTTTGACCTCCTTTTGTAGCCTAATTTATCTTTCCATAATTTGAGCACTATGTTGAATAGATAGGGAGAGAGTGGACAGCATTGTCTAGTCCCTGATTTTAATCAGAGTGCTTCAAGTTTATCTCCATTTAGTTTGATTTTTGGCTATTGGTTTGCTGTACATTAATTTGCTTTCATTATGTTTCACTATGGGCTTTGAATTACTGATCTTTACAAATTTTATAACAAGTAGGATCTTGTATTTTCTCAAAGGCATTTTAAGCATCTAATGAGATGATCATTGTTTTCCTTCTTTGAGATTCTTTATATGGTTTATTATGTTGATAGATTTCTGTATATTGAACCATCTCTGAATCCCTGGGATGAAACCTACTGGATCATGGTGAATGATCATTTTGATGTGTTTTTGGATTCAGTTTGCTAGAATTTTTTTAATTATTTTGCCTTGATATTCATGTGGGAAAATGGTCTGAAGTTATCTTTCTTAGTTGGGTTTTGAGTGTTTATGCATCAGTGTAACTGTGGCTTCATGGAAAAAATTAGGTAGTGTTCCTTCTGATTCTATTTTGTGGAATAATTTGAAAAGTATTGGTATTCGGTCTTCTTTGAACATCTAATAGACTTCTGCATTAAACCCCTCTCATTCTGGGCCTTTTTCTTCTTTCTTTCTTTCTTTCTTTCTTTCTTTCTTTCTTTCTTTCTTTCTTTCTTTCTTTCTTTCTTTCTGGGAGACTCTTACTGACAACTTCTATTTCTTTTGGGGTTATGGGTCTGTTTAGGTAGTTTATGTCTGTTTCAGTGGTTTATGTGATCCTTATTTAATTCTGGTACCTGATATCTGTCTAGAAAAGTCACCGTGTTCATCTAAATTTTGCAGTTTTGTTGAATATAGCCTTTTATTATAGCATCTCATAATTTTTTGAATTTCCTCAGTTTCTGCTGTTATGGTTCCCTTTTCATTTCTGATTTTGTTGGATATCAAAGGGTGGAGAGGCCCCTGGTCCTGGAAAGGCTTGATTCAGCAGTGTAATACAGAACAGGGACTTGGGAGGGGGTTGACTGGGAACTTTCAGGGAAGGGGTAACCAGGAAAAGGGAAATCATTTGAAATGTATATAAAGAATATCTCTAATAAAAAAAGAAAGAAAGAAAACACTCCAGTGTCTCATCTACACCACAAGAGGATACTTTACTCTGCCAGGTAGTACACATATGAAAAAGGATCAGCCCTTTCATGAACACACAATGATAGTTTTACCTTATTGAGAAGTTGTTATGTCCATGCCAACCATCACAGCAAAGGTTGATCATCCCTACTCTGAAAATTCAAAATCTAGTATATCCCCAAATTAAACATGCTAATGATTCCAGAGTATTGGCATGAGTGGAAAAATTCCATGATCTTATCTGATCTCAATCTTTATTGTCAACTTTACTAAATTTACTAAATAAGGAACACGCTGCTAGACATGTCTATGAGCACATTTCCTCAGAGCTTTAACTGAGAATGGAACACACAACCTGGATGTATGCAGCACATAAGAGTAGGCTGTGGACCTGGGAAAAGTGGAAAATAAGCTGAGTACCACCATGCATCTCTCTCTGTTTCTGTACTGCAGACACAAAGTAACCATCCATTTTCAGGCTACTGTCCACATGCTTTCCTTGCAAGGCAGAATTGTATTTTTCTGGAACCAAGAGCCTGTACTCCTAAAGAAAGACTTGCTTAAGGTATATTTGTCAGGGTAATCATTTGTCTTCCTGTCTGTCTTTTTATCTATCTATCTATCTATCTATCTATCTATCTATCTATCTATCTATCTATCATCTATCCATCTATCATCATTCTGTTTCTTTGAGTGAATTGGCACACAACTAGAGATCAGAGGATAGCTCGCAATTGTGACTCTCTCCTTCCTCTGAAATGTTCCGTGGAAAAAAATTCAGGTCATCAGGATTGTGCAGCAAACACTTAAACCTGAAGATCCATCATATAAACTCGCGTTAGGCTCTCTCCCCTACAGATGCATGTGTACAAAACACATAAGAATAATGTGCTTGAATTTGTTCCTCATGCATCAGGCAGTTCAGACCATGAACATTGAGCCTGGTGTAGTGCCATTGGTCTACCTGGGATATGGCACAACTCCAGAGACTGCAATGATTACCCAACAGAAATCTAACTGCTCCTAGTTCTGTATCTTGATGTCCAATTTCAAGCACTGATGGTCTGGCTTCTGAAGGTCTCTTCCTTTTCTTCTAAATAGGCACTCTCTTACAGGATTACATATAATCCCTTTCTGCTTGTACCTTGCTGAAGTTCCATTTAGAAGAATATCAATGTTACTGAAATAGGGCTAGATGTTTACATGATTACCTTCCCAACATGTTGACATCCAGACATAGACATGTTCTGTCGAGTTTAGACCTTGGACACACAGGTGGGAGTACGCACATGGGGAGTACAGTCAATATGTGGTCTCTCTTTTTTGTAGGGAGCGGTTCTGATACTTAGTTTGGTAATCTGCTTGTGAATACAGATGTTCCTGTTTCCCAATGGTTTTTATCAATCAATACAGATGTTAGCATCTAAATCATGGGCAGAAAAGGTGGGATTTCTAGACAACAATAGGCAGGTTAAGAGATGAAGGAGGAGGAAAGCAGATTCCCCTTGCTTCAACGGGACAGAGAGCCACCCGCAATGAGATTAATAGGCCAAAGTTTCTCTGTGAAGTCCTTACTGTTCTGAAAATTGCTATGTAGATCAGGTTGGCCCCAAACTCCAGAGATCCTCCTACCTATGCTATCCTATTTCTGGTTTCATTCCTCATTCTTGATGCTATACAGAGATCACAGCTCATGTGCCAGACTGGAGATCATGAGGACGAAGCCTTTAGACATTAAGGAGTAAAATCTGCAGCACCCTGGGGGGGCTGTGGCCATAGATAGATGAAGTGTATCACTGCTCACTAGTCAGTGGTCTTGTTGTAATTCTAAACAGAGACTGCAGTGTCCCCTTTACTCTCACTGCCATTGACATAGATAATGAAAGCAAACTCTGGATGTCATGCAATGTACTCTGGCCACACCACAATCCTCCCAATGATAGAGGAGAAGGTACGGATATTAGTAAAATTCTTTTCCACTGGACTTGTCCTTAAACAACTCACTTGTATGACTTTACTAAGCCACTCAAGAGAGTCCAATACTGAGGATGGTCCCTTTGGACACCCCTTATAGTTGAGCCAAAGGGTTTTTCTCTTCTCCTAATTGTAGCGCCTTTGTCCTCCAACAACCATAAGCAGAACACCCTTTGACTCCCTAACTAGGATACGAGACACATAATGGAAACATAAATGCCTGTGAACTGATCCATCTCTCCCACTAGTCCCCCTCAGCCTCTATGTCCTGTGTGTGGGTGAGGTAAGACTGACTGCATTGGCTCTGAGGGACTGCCCTCCTAAGTGCTATGAATATGGGTCTGAGGAACACAGCGAATAAGGCCATTTTACATACCATGTAGGAGAAAGACACCATGCCTGTCCTGGGGGTGCGGATTTTACCAGCCAAAACCTGTTCACATTCAATAACCTTTTAGCAAGCTTTCTTACTAAGGCTAGCTCACAGTACTGGCCCTGCTGCCTCTGACCTCTTAGAGCAGGGAACTTCCCTAACACACAACCAGAGGATCAGATCATTAAAGATCTTCCTACCATGCATTTGTGGATGATACAGGATGGATAGGGGATGCACACCATGAGTAAGAGGGCACAGTCCCAAAATTAGCTGGAGTCACATTTTGCTCCTCATCCTATTTGCAACTGTCCACTGGGACACCTGGTATCCCAATGTTCTGGAAACTCATGTAACTTGAACAACCTCTACCACATTTTCAGGTACTTGCTAATCCTGTGGTTTCCCACACATGGAAATTGACAATGCTACCTACAGGCTCTTGAAATAGGCAGGAGGTGATGAGAAAACAATAAATAGCTTTGAGTCCAATGAGATACCACAATTCCCCGAAAGGTAGGGTAATTCTTTCAGGGCTTTCCCTCGTTACACAAGCCATACAATCCCTTGAGGAGCCCCTTTGTTCCAGTCTCTTTCCTCTCAAAAGCTTTGGTCCATACATAAGTTCAGGGAGAAATGTCTTCCTATTGGCAGCTTTTGGAGAGAAGTGGTTATAAAGGGCAGAACCAAAGCCAGTCTTCAATGCAGTTCCACCCACCACTGGGGAGACTGATACTTTTCTCAAGGCCTAAATGTGGAGGAAGTTCAGCAGATCAAGGGAATATTTTTATTGCTGTGAGATAAAAGACAGTGTCTTCCACTCCTCATTCCACTCCATGCCATTTCCAGAATCCTCAGGACAAGGATAATTTTCTGATCCCTCCTTCCTTCAAGATCTCAGTCCCTTTACTGACTTCTCCCATAAGAATACCAGTTTCAATCAAGTAATGACTTTTACCACATACTCCAAAAGTTTTCCTTCCTCTGAGTTTCTGACAAGTTGTCCTGCAGCTGAAAAGAAGTTCCAAAAGAAGTTATAGTTCTCTGCATGTCATGTTCTTAGTCCTGCTGGGTTCCTAAAAATGAAGCCACTGGAAGTTCCTCTAGGAAAGCCCTTGAGGATCCTGTAGTATGGCAGGCAGTGTGGTCCTTACAATGATCTTCCACAAATACTGCATGTTCCAAATCTAGAGAGTCTCTGATTCCTTGCTCTTCAAATGTGATATGGTGACTTTCACTTTTCAAACTCTTCATGTGTTCTTTCCCACATAACTCCAACAGTGAATCTACTTGGACCTATTCTTTCCACCCTCACCCTATGCTAACTGTACCATAGACAAGAAGTATATGTATAAATGGTTATAGAATGAAGACGATCATATTGTGTTAGGGGTAGAAGTTGATATATATTTTTATTGTCCACAATTTGAAAAATATACAATAGCACATGAAATCTCTGCACATTCGGAATGATTATCACATTATTCCAATAATAAGTCATCAAGTAGTGGATCCTAGATACAATGAACTTGTGTAACTGAAATCTCCAGAAACTTTCCAATTGGTTGCAATTTGCAGATTGTAAAGGGTTATTCCAGACACCTAACTTTCACTTGCCTGGTTGGTGAGCTTTCAATATCCCTGACATTCCAATTGACAGAAATTAGACATAATTATTTTAAAGCAGGGCCCTGATGTACTAAAGACTCTGCTAAACTTATCATGTATCCACAAACATAAATACCGAAAACAAGTTTAAAACTTAGAATTGTTTCATAAGTTCAACAATTTCATTTCCGTTTTTAAGCAACGGGGAAATTAAATTATGTAAGGATGTGTTCAATATAACATGTTATATTTTCTAAGATTTTCTAAGATCCCAATTTTCTGAGACTTCTGGAATTTTGCATGAATATTTTAATATAATACTTTTACTTGAAGTAAAGTCTTTTGTCTTTTTTCAGTACATCCAAATGGACTTCCAGGATGTTTATTATTTCTAACCTATGTGTGAGCATGTTCCTTATCTAATATTGATAAGCTCTCTCATAGGTTCCTGATATTTGTATGAATGAATTCACACATGAAATTAAGATGAGGGCAATATATTGGTAATAAGTTGAGTAATTTTTCAGTATGTATATGGTTTGATATATAAAATATTAGCCTTCTGGAAATGACTTAAGAAAAATAAGGAAATCTAATAGATTTCTTGAGTTGAAGTACTATGGTACAACAAGACATGGCACCATTATGATCTATAGTATGAGCTAATAGGTAGCATTTTTCTGAGTTTTCTTGGAATTTGCCTCAATCAAATGCTATTAGAGTTTAGAGAAATGCAGCTATTCAGCACAATATGGATGTCTATCCCTGAAAATGATGAAGCCATATTTTTTATTTATTGTTTGGTAGGTTTTCTCTCATATTCCCAAGAATTCATGAAAGAGCGGAGACTTATTGTTGAGGCACTAAAAGTCTTTTCACATTGTCTGTTTCAAGGCTTATTAAATTAATCTAGTAGTATTAAGGCAGTAAGCTTAATCCTTGGAACAAAATTTTACCTAGTTTAGTTAAAACAAATCATCATCTCTAATACATAGTTTCCAAATTTCCTAAACTTTTCCTAGTGTTTCCAAGTTTATAATACTGACATAAAATCCAAATTATTTTCATGTGGTCAGATTCAATGAGAGTCAAATGATTGATTTCTCAATCCTAAGACTTTGGAAATACATGTATTCATTTGATCTTAATCAAACCCTGTGACAGGGTCATTTAACTCTCCAAAGGAGCTGTTATGCACACATTGAAAATTACTAGTATTAAGTTCATGTTACAAGTCTGCAGAAAATTTTAGTTGCTCGCTCATGTTTCATGGGAGATATTTCCAGGGTAGACACAACATATATTCATCTAAGCATCCCAAGTGGAAATTGAAAAACAAACAAACAAGCACAAAAAGAACCAAGTCAAACTGGATGAATAAAAGAGATTTATTGGATATACTTAAACAGGACAAAAAGGAAGAACTTGTTGAGCAGAGCATAAGGGACTGATAGTAAGTTGTTACAGTGAAACGTAAAATGACTATTTGATAGAGATTATGAATACTGGATACTCCAAGCATATTTGTAGGCTTTTTTTTTTTTTTGAGAGGTTTCTCTGTATAGACCATGAGAACCTGGCACTCTGAAATCTGCCTGCATCTTGCCCCAAGGTGATGGGATTAAAGACATGCACCACCACTGCTCAGCCCTGTAGGCATCTCTATAGGACTAGGAACATCCTATTTTATTAGGTGTCCCAATGTATCAAATTCTCTTTTAAGTATGATTTTCTGAATTTCTTTATGTGAATTAAATATAAATAATGCTGTGTGTATTATGAAACAGTTTAAAAGGTTTATTACATACATTAATTAGTTTTTTTAATCATTTATTTCTGTATCGAAGAAAGTGTCCAAAATACTATATTCTTCTGGCTTCCCTACTTGATTTTTTCTTAGAATATTTGAGTGTAAACCAGTAAAACTTTCCTATATTCTCACATTTTCAGAGCATTTCCCCACAGAAATACTTCACAATATCTAAGATATTAAACATGGCATGAATGTTTTCACAAGTTTTGCATACTTATTATAATTCTCTAGTATAGAGAATTATTTGCATTTGTAAGGTTTCTCTCCTATATTAGTTCTTTGATGTATTCTAAGACAGCCTTTGTCAGTAAAGCATTTGTCACATTCACGGCATTTTTAAGGTTATTCTCTTGTATGAACTCACTGATGACATTGCAGACAAAATTTGTACTTAAAGCATTTGTCACATTCACTGCATTTTTAAGGTTTCTCTCCTGTATGAATTTGCTGATGGAAATGAAGATTGCAATTTTGGGAAAATCATTTGTCACATACACTGCACCTGTAATTTTTCTATTCTGCATGAATTCTCTGATGACTTTGAAGATTGCATTTTTTGGTAAAGCATTTGTCACAATCACTGCATTTGTAAAGTTTCTCTCCTGTATGAATTTGCTGATGACATTGCAGACTATCTTTGTACTTAAAGCATTTGTCACATTCAATGCATGTGTAAGGTTTCTCTCCTGTATGAACTCTCTGATGACTATGAAGACTCCATTTTCGGCTAAAGCATTTGTCACATTCATTGCATTTGTAAGGTTTCTCTCCTGTATGAATTCGCTGATGACAACGCAGACTATATTTGTCCTTAAAGTATTTGTCACATTCATTGCATTTGTAAGGTTTCTCTCCTGTATGATTTCTCTGGTGACTTTGAAGATGGCCTTTTTGGGTAAAGCATTTGTCACATTCACTGCATTTGTATGGTTTCTCTCCTGTATGTATTCTCTGATGACTATGAAGACTAAATTTTTTGGTAAAGCATTTGTCACATTCACTGCATTTGAAAGGGTTCTCTCCTGTATGAATTCTATGATGAATTTGAAGACTGCGATTGTCATTAAAGCATTTGTCACATTCACTGCATTTGTAAGGTTTCTCTCCAGTATGAGTTCTATGATGAATTCTAAGGCTACGTTTGTCAGTAAAGCATTTGTCACATTCACTGCATTTGTTAGGCTTCTCTCCTGTATGCGTTCTATGATGAACTCTAAGACTGCCTTGGTCAGTAAAGCATTTGTTACATTCACTGCATTTGTAAGGTTTCTCTCCTGTATGAGTTCTATGATGAATTCTAAGACTACCTTTGTCAGTAAAGCATTTGTCACATTCACTGCATTTGTAAGGTTTCTCTCCTGTATGAATTCTCTGGTGAATTCGAAGATGGCATTTTTGGGTAAAGCACTTGTCACATTCACTGCATTTGTAAGGTTTCTCGTCTGTATGAGTTCTATGATGAATTTGGAGGCTCCCTTTCTTATTAAAGCATTTGTCACATTGACTGCATTTGTAAGGTTTCTCTCCTGTATGAAATCTCTGGTGAATTCGAAGATGGCATTTTTGGGTAAAGCACTTGTCACATTCACTGCATTTGTAAGGTTTCTCTCCTGTATGAGTTCTATGATGAATTCTAAGACTGCCTTTGTGAATAAAGCACTTGTCACATTCACTGCATTTGTAAGGTTTCTCTCCTGTATGAGTTCTATGATGAATTCTAAGACTGCCTTTCTCAGTAAAGCATTTGCCACATCCACTACATGTGTATGGTTTCTCTCCTGTATGAATTCTTTCATGAATACTAAAATGGCCTTTGTGGGTAAAGAATTTGTCACATTCACTACATTTGTAAAGCTTCTTACTATTATAATTTTGTTTCAGCATAAGTTTATATTTAGACAAAAAACCCTTATCAAATTCTGTATTGTTGTTTTCTTTCTTCCCTATGTGCATTCCTTGATTTATATTAATGATACAGCACTCATTTAAACTCTTTACATAGTCTTTATATTTGGAATCTCCTCTGGTTTTTCCAGTTTTAAGTCTTTTTAGGTTTAAGGATTGAAGTGAAGCATCTCTATGGTTAGCTTTACAAGGTGTACTTTGGTTGGATTCATTAATCCTTTTGCTAAGCTCATTACATTTATAAGATTTCTCTTGTATATTCACAAGCTCATGAACAATGCATTCTGTGTCTTGATCTAAAACCTTTCCATGTTTTCCATGTATGAGATGATTTTCTGAAAAAGTACAAATAGAGATGGCAAGAATTACTGTACTGAGGAAAAAAGAGATTCAGTAATGGGTATCTCCTGAAATTTGAGATTAACTAGAACTTCTCAAGCTTTCATGCTCTCAAACAGGTTTTTCTTTTTCCATAGTGATTACATGGATCCTCAGAAAACAGTCAATTCTAATCACATCAACTGACAGGAAAGGATAATAACCTTCTAAATCTTTTTTTAAATATGGCACTTTGCAGAAGGTAGGACAAATAAGTGACTGATCAGTACTGAACTTTTACAAAGTAGACCTCTCAACAATGTACCTCTAAATTTCTTATTACATTTTGATTCATAGTGACACTGTATAGCTTAGTTAGCTAGAAATTAATGATATAAAATGAATCCTTTATATATGCATGTTTCTGTAAGCAAATTGTTAGGATAAAGATCATGTTGTATCAATAATAAACACAGACACCACATGTCAAAATGTGAATAAACAAGTAACATCAAAATTCTCCCCCAAAAAACTTCTATATCAACATAAATCCTTTAGTATGGTTTAAAAAAATCCTGAATGAGGAAATCACCATCTTGACTAGGCACACTGTGATCTTGAAGATGCTAGGAGGTCATATTCACACACACACACACACACACACACACATATATATATATATATATAGTCTATATCTATATCTATATCTATATCTATATCTATATCTATCTATATCTATATATGGCAACTTGTAAGGAACCTTCTCTAGCAGTTAAACCCATTGGGAATCCCAAGGAACCGTTGGTCTCTACACCAATCCACTCTCAAAAACGCTTGTGTTACAAATTCCACTCCCTTTAAGCCTGATCCTTCTGCCTCAGCAGAATGCCACATTGTCTAAACCTCTGAAAATACCAGTCTCAAGGAATCCAGGAAAAACACTGCACATAAGTCCAATGCTCTGCATCATGCAGGACAATAGACCACACAGTCTTTTGGCCTGACATGAAGTTTGCTATAGCTAGGGCAATTGGCTTACTAGGAAACTGGCAACAACCCAGGAATAATCCAGGAACACAAGAAGTAGGCATCAGACAAAAGATTCTCAGACCACCTAGCACCAAGGGTAACCAGATTGTGAGAGACAAGTTGAAGAGTATAAGCAATAGAAGCCAATATACTTTGGTCTCAACAGAACCTAGTTTTCCCACCACAGCAAGCCCTGGTACCACAACACACCTGAAAAAAAGGAAGCTGACCTAAAATACTATCTCATGAAGATAATAGAGTCCTTTAAAGAGGATATAATAACTAACTGAAAAAATGCTGGAAAATGTGGGTAAATAGGTAGTAGCTATTAAAGAGGAAACAAATAAATCCCTTAAAGAAATATAGGAAAACACAATCAAATATGTGAAGGAATTGAACAAAGCAATCCAAGACCTTAAAAGGGATGTAGAAACAATAAAGAACACACAAAGGGAGGCAAACCTTGAAATAGAAAACCAAGGAAAGAGTTCATGAATTACAGACATAAGCACCAGCAACATAATACAAAAGAGAGAGTAGAATATATCAGGTAGAAACGATACCTTAGATGAGATTGAAAAACAGTCAAAGAAAATTAAAAACTTAAAAATTTCATAATCCATAATGTGCATGAAAACTAGGACACAATGAAAAGACAAAATCTAAGAATAATAGAAATAAACGAGATCGATGATTCCCAGCTCAAATGTCCATAAAATACCTTCAACAAAATCATAGAAAACTTTCCAAATCTAAAGAAAGAAAAGACCATAAATATACAAAAAGTCGATAGAACACCAAATAGATTGGACCAGAAAAGAAAATCCTCTTATCATATATTCAAAACACTAAATGCACAGAACAGAGAAGCAATATTGAAAGCTGCAAGAGAAAAAGACCAAGTGTCATATAAAGGCAGACCTACAGAATTAAACCAGACTACTCAACTGACACATGAAAAGCCAAGAGAGATTGCACAGAGGTCATGCAGAACTTAAGAGAAAGCCAGACAACTATACAAAGCAAAACTCTCTATCAACAGAGATGGAAAAACCAAAATATTCCAACACTAAATGAAACTCAAACAATATGTATAAACCATTGCAGCCTTCCAGAGTATTCTAGAAGGAAAATTCCAACAAAACACAAGATATTATCCATCTCACAACAAAGCCAAAAGAAGAGAGCCACAAGCACATAAAGCCACTTACAAAAGAAACATAACAGGAACCAACAGTCATCTGTCTTAACTATCTCTCAATATCAACGGACTCATTTCCACTATGAAAAGACATATGCTAACAGACTAGGTATAGAAACTGGATCCAGAATTTTGCTACATACAAAAAACACACCTCAATAACAAAGACAGACACTATCGCAGAATAAAATGGGAAAATATTCTTCCAAGCAAATGCTCCCAAAAAAACAGCAGAGTTGCCATCCTAATATTCAATAAAATAGACTTTCAACTAAAAGTTTTCAAGTGAAGTGAGGATAGACACTTCATATTCATCATCAATGGAAAAATCCATCAAGGAAAGGTATCAATTCTGAACACCTATGCCCCAAATCCAAGGGCACTCACATTAATAAAAGATTATTAAAGCTCAAATTAAACATTGAACCCCATGGAATAAGGAGAGACTTCAACACCGAATTCCCACTAATGGACAGGTCATTAAAACAAAAACTAAACAGAGACACAGTGAAATTAATAGAGGTTATGAACCAAATTGATTTAATAGAAAACTACAGAACATTTCACCCTAAAATGAAAGAATGCTTCTGCTTCTCAGCACCTCATGGTACCTTCTTCAAAACTTGCCATATAATCAGTCACAAAACAAGCCTCAACTGATACAAGAAGATTGAAATAATCCCATGAATCCTATCAGATCACCACAGAGTAAGGCTGTTCTTCTTTTTAAAAGATTTATTTATTATATGTAAGTACACTGTAGATGTCTTCAGACACAACAGAGGAGGGCATGAGATTTCATTATGGACGGCTGTGAGCCACCATTTGGTTGCTGGGATTTGAACTCAAGACTTTCCTAAGTGCAGTCAGTGCTCTCCACTGAGCCATCACTTCAGACCAAGGCTGGTCTTTAATAATGACACAAACAACAGAAAACTCACATAACTCTGGAAACTGAATAACTCTCTACTCAATGATAAATTGGTCAGAGAAGAAATAACATAAGAAATCAAAGATGTCCTGAAATTCAATGAATATGAAGACACACCATACCCTAACTTATAAAACACTGAGTGCCCTGGTAAAAAATTGGAGAGAACCTACACTAGCAACTGAACAGCACATCAGACAGCTCTAGAACAAAAACAAGCAAACATACCAAAGAGGAATAGATGACAGCAAATTTTCAAAGTAAGAGTTGAAATCGACCAAACAGTAACAAAAAGAACTATAAAAAGAACCAAGAAAACCAAATTATGTTTTTTTTTTGTGAATATCAGTAAGTTAGATAAACTCCTAATTAAACAAATTAAAGGGTCCAGAGACAGTAACCAAACTAAGAAAATCAGAAATGAAAAGCGACACAAAAAACACAATGGAGGAAATTTAAAATAAATCATCAAATCCTACTACAAAAGTCTATATTCAACAAAACTAGAAAATCTAGAAAAAATGATGCTCTACACAGATATTATAGTATACATGAACAATCCCAAAAATTCTACCAGAATTCTTCTATAGCTGATAAACAACTTTTACAAGGTAGCTGGATATAAAACTAACTCAAATAAATCAGTAGTCTTAATTTATAAGAATGATAAATGGAATGAGAAAGAAATTAGAGAAACAACTCCCTTCAAAGTAGTGACAAATAATATAAAAAATCTTGGGGTAACCTCTAACCAAACAAGTGAAATATGTGTATGACAAGAACTGCAAGTCTCTCAAGAAAGAAATCGAATAAGACCTCAGAAAATAGAGAGATCTACCATGCTCATGAATTGGTTGAATTAAGATAGTAAAAATGGATCTTCTACCAAAAGAAATCTACAGATTTAATGCAAATACCATCAAATCTCCAACAAAATTCTTAACAGATATGGAAAAAGAAATTCTCAAATTCATCTGGAAAGGCAATAAAACCCAGAGTAGGTAAAACAATTCTTAACAAAAAAAGAACTATGGGAAATCACCATCCTAGACATCAAGCTACACAACACAGGAATAGTGATTAAAACAACATGCCATTGGTACAGAGACTGACAGGTTGATCAATGAATAAGAAGTGAAGATCCAGAAATAAAATCACATATTTATGGACATTGATGTTTGACAAAGAAGCCAAAAATATACAACAGAAAAAAGAAAGCATCTTCCATAAATGGTGCTGGTCCAGCTGGCACTCTGTAAGTAGATAAATGAAAATAGATACATATCTATCACCACCCACAAAGCGCAAGTCCAAGTGGATCAAGGACTCTAACATAAAACCAGATAAACTGAATCTAATAAGAAACAAATTAGGAAAGATTCTCAAACTCACTGACACAGAGGGAAAATTTCTAAACCGAATTCCACTGGCACAGGCTCTAAGCTCAAGAATCTATAAATGTAACTTCATGAAACTGGACAGCTTTTGTAAGTCAAAGTGACAAACTAGCAACCTACAGGTTGGGAATAAATATTCTCTAATCCCACGTCCAACAGAGGGCTAATACCCAAAAAAGAAAAAAATAATAATGTAAGAAGATAACCATAAAGAAACAAAACAATCCAATAAAAAAAAATGTGGCATAGAACTAAATAGAGAATTCAAAACACAGGAATGAAAAATGGATGAAAAGTAATCAAAGAAACCTTGAAAGTTCTCATTGAACAAAGTAATGGAAATTAAAATGACCCAGAGATTCCACCTTACATCAATCATAATATCTAATATCAAAACCTCATGGGGGCTTTTTCTCTTTTGAAAAGAGTTGCTTACCATTACATTTTTCTCTTTCTATTCTAGAGTAAGTGCTACATTTTGTGGTGTTGTAAAGATTTGCTTAATTTGACACAAGTGTTTTGATAACTTTAAAACCATTATTAAGGCTGAAAAATCATAAATAAAGAATTTAATATAATAATAAAATTAAGTACTGAAATTGTTATGTGTACAGAAACATAATTCCTTTTTCTGAATTTTTTTCAGCTCAGAATTTTCCAGTTAAAGCTACATAAGAGGTATGGAAAGTCCTCAAAGAATATAGCACTGGATACTCTTCCAAAGAAAGCAGAGAACAGTAAAGTAAATACCATGGAAAAGTTGTTATTCTAACCAGAACTTTCCTTATTCTAGTAGTCTCTTGATACTTCAGAGAGTTTACATAAACAGAATGTATGAAAATTCAAATAATGATTCAGAAATTCAACAAGTGTAGTCTTACCCACAAACAATACATTGTTATAATTCTCCAACATCACATCAATGTACAAAGCCTGCTGAGCAATACTGAGACATTCCCATTCCTCCAGTGAGAAGTCCAGAGTCACATCCTTGAAGGTTAACAGAACCTGCAATGGAAAACTACTTATTTGCTACTGGACAAAATTTCATTCCTATGTTGATAAAAAACCTTTAAGAATAGGAGATAAAAACAAACCTTTAAGAATAGGAGATACTTTCTTATACAGATGAAGAAGTGAATATATTGAAGGACAAACATTTTCTAAAAGTTTCATGGAGATGTGTCTGAAGTTATAAAGTAATGCTCTTCCATAGACAATCTATACAATGACTTATTAGAAAGTTCTCATTTATTAAGCAATCACCTTCATGAATTTTCTGAGGTTTTCTGAGACCTTAGCAGCAAAAAAAAGATTTGCCAGCAGTACTACATTCAAAATTTTTGTGTGCAGTCGGGATTGTATAATATCTTTAAAAGTCCTCTATTATGAAAGTTGTTTCACAGAAACCTCATGGCAGTACACAATGGATTTTTAAACACAGTTCTTTAAAATCCAATGATCTTTGATGAACACCACTGGCAGGAAGAATGTATAGCACATATGCATAATTTCAGGCAAATGTAGCCAACATACATTATACAAAAAAGATGTTTACTCTAAAAAATGTACTTTCCTAAAATAATCAGACTTCCTTGCATTTATATCTCTCTGAGAATGCATGATATAATCACCTTAAAAGCTGCATACATTTACAGAATATACCATGTACATTTGATATCTTTATTCAGTTATGCACTTTTATGAAGTATGCATTAATATTAAACAGAATACCATTGTCAAATCACAGATGGTCAAGTTATGATGAGGAAAAACATGCATCCAATTCTACAATGTCCACCTTATCCAAATATGGACAGTAGTTCAATCATGTTTGAAGCTGGATCTCACATGACTGTAACATATCTTTATGACATTTGAGGTGTAGGTAAAATTCTACAAACTTTCTATGAAAAAAAAACAGGTAAAATATGAAATAGAAAGAAAACTAATGGATGGAAGAAATGTCAGAGTATTTTTTCTTTAAACAGAAAATATCGACAAAATCAGGACATATATTAAGTATTCCAAATGACACTAATTATCAAATACTTTGGAAAATCATTTTATGAAAGTATATTCATGACCAAGATTTAGTAAAACCGTGGTTGGGGAGATGGATCAGCATTTAAGAGCACATACTGCTCCTCCAGGGGACCTGAGTTAAATTCCCAGCAATCAAATAGTGACTCACAACTATCTTTCTTGGAAATTTGATGCTCTCTTCTGCTGTGTCTGAAGAAAACGACAGCGTACTTACATATATGAAATGACTAAATAAATCTTTTAAAAGAAGAATTAGAAAAAGCACTATTAGAGAGGTTTACATTATTTAATGTTAAATAAAACCTGGCAAAAGAAATAGAGATAAGAAAAACTTCATACATTCCATATAGCATTTCACACCAGAATACTTCTAGAATACTTACATATGTATGTATATGTAAATAAATGACTTTTGTCACAATGCATTTGAAGAAGAAGAATCACTTTATTTGATTAAATCTTGTTATAAATTGAGGGAGAACCATGCTAACACTTCATTAATATGGAATACTTTATTCCTCATGGGACTGACCAAATGAAACATTTTGATCTTGTTATATAATGCTATTTTCATTCTTTGGAATATGACCTCATTTGTGTATCAGAATAGTACCTTGCATAGATAAGTCTTACTTTCAAGTTTTTCTTTATTTTTCAAAAACTATAATACCCAGGTGAAATATTATGTCTGTTACAAATGGGCATCAGAAATAAAATCCTGGGGCATGAAAAAATGCCTAAGAGGTAAATGCACTTGTTGCTACTTCAGTCTCAAGGGTTTGATGCTGAACCCAAGGGTTTAGGCACATAATGCATCATTCAGTGTATATAAAAACATGGAGATGGCCAATTATATTCATAAAAAATATTGAAAAGAATAAAAATATCAATGCAACCCTTCAGGTTTACTGATGTAACACATCATTTCAAGGAAGAAGAAACACAGTAGATAAACAATTCTTCATTCTAAAGAAGAAACGGGAACAAAATTGGAAAAGAAATTCCAAGCAAATGGTCCTAAGGAACAAGCTTGAGTAGCCATTCAAATATGGAAGAAAACTGACTGTCAACCAAAAGTGATTAAAAAAGATGAGGAAGGACATCACTTCATTCACATCAAAGGAAAAATCTACCAAGATAAGCTCTCAATTGTGAATATCTATGTCCCAAATTCAAAGACACTCACATTTGTAAACGAAATGTTACTAAAGGTCAAGGCACACATTGATCCTGACACAGTAATAGTAGGAGACTTCAACAACACACTCTTACCAATAGACACATCATGGGAACAGAAACTAATCAGAGACATAGTGAAACTAACACAAGTTATGAACAAATTGGGTTTAATTTATGAGCCAAATAGATTTAATCTACAGAACATTTTACCATAAAACAAAACAATATATATATATATATATATATATATATAGTTTCTTCTTAGCACCTCATTGTACATTCCTCAAAATTCACCATATAACTGGACACAAAACAAGTGTTAACTGACACAGAAATATTGCAATAATCTCATGCATCCTATCACATCACCATAGACTAAGAATTGTATTCAATAACAACAAAAACAACAGAAAGCCCACATACACATGGAAGTTGAAAAACTCAATACTCAATAATAGCTTGTTCAGGGGAGAAATGTAGATTGAAATTAAAGACTTTTTAGTATTTAAAAAAATGAAAAAACGATGTATCCAAACTTATAAAATACAAGGACTGGAGGAAAATTCAAGGCTCTGAGTGCATCCAGAAAGAAAGTGGAGAGATCACACACTACCAACTTCACAGTATACCTGAAAATTTAGAAGAAAAGAAACAAACACACCCAAGAAGAATAGAAGGAAGGAAACAATTGATCTCAGAGATGAAGTCAACCAAGCAGCAACAAAGAAAACTATACAAAGAATCACAAAAAAAACAGGAGGTGGTTCTGTGAGAAAATCAACAAGATGGATAAAGCCTTAGCCAGATGAACTCAAGGGCACAGAAATAGTATCCAAATTAACAAAATCAGAAATGAAAAGGGACACATAACAACAGAAACTGAGGAAATTCAAAAAGTCATGATACTATAACAAAAGCCTATATTAAACATAACTGGAAAATTTAGATGAACTAGGTGATTTTCTAGCAAGTTGCCAAGTACCAAAGTTAAATCAGGATCACATAAACCACTGAAACAGTCCCAAAATCCCAAAAGAAATAGAAGCACTCAGTAAAAGTCTCCCAACCCCCACCCTCCCCAAAAAAATAAAAGCTCCGACTGAGTTGGATTTAATGCAGAACTCTATCAGATGTTCAAAGAAGACCTAATACCAATACTTTTCAATTTATTCCACTAAATAGAATCAGAAGGAACACTACCTAATTTCTTCTATGAAAGCACAGTTATATTGATGCATAAACACTCAAAGACCCAACAAAGAAAGAGAACTTCTGACCAATTTTCCATATGAATATCAATGCAAAATTCTCAATAAAATTCTTGCAAACTGAATCCAAGAACACATCAAAATGATCATTCACCATGATCAAGTTGGCTTCATACCAGGGATTCAGAGATGGTTCAATATACAGAAATCCATCAACATAATACACTGAATCAAATATCTCAAAGAAAGAAAACAAGTGATCATCTCATTAGATGCTTAAAAATCTTTGACAAAGTAAAAACCTTTGTTATAAACCTCAGAAAGATCAGTAATTCAATGGCCATAACAAAATATAATGAAAGAAAACCAATGTACAGCAAAGCAATAGCCAAAATCAAACTAAATGTAGAGAAACTTGAAGCACTGTGACTAAAATCAGGGAGTAAACAAGGCTGTCCACTCTCTCCCTATCTGTTAAACATAGTACTCAAATTTCTGAAAAGAGCAATTAGACTACAAAAGGAGGTCAAAGGGATACAATTTGGAAAGGAAAAAATCAAGATATCACTATTTGCTGATGATATGATGGAATACATAAGTGACAACAAAAATTCTACCAGAGAACTAATAGAGTTAGGGAACAACATCAGAAAACAGGATGGATATGACAGTAACTCAAACAAATCAGAAGCCTTCTATTCAAAGGATAAATGGGCTGAGAATGAAATTAGGGAAACAACACCATTCACAATACTCACAAGTAATTAAAAATATCTGATGTGACTCTAATCTAGTAAGTGAAAGATCTGTTTGACAAGAACTTCAAGTGCTGGAAGAAAGAAACGGATTTCAGGTGTAAATGCACCCATGATCATTGTGACCCACAAAATGCCAAAAAATATACAGTCCACGGAACTCAAAAAGATCAACAAGCTGAAGGGCCCAAGTGAGGACTCCTCAGTCTCATTTGGATGGAGAAGAAAGCAATCACAGGTAAGGAGGAAGGGACGTGGGAGTGACAGTGGACAGGGGAGAGAGCAGGGAAGAGGGGAACCTGATCTGGTATTGGGTGAGGGAGAAGGACTAACGCCCTGAGGGCCAGAAGATAGAATGGAAACATGCAACATCAGGAAGTCGGAGGTATTGGGGACCCTCCAGAATCCACCAGAGACCTAGGAGGTGAAAGATTCTCAGGACTCAAAGAGAGGGGCCTTAGATTTAATGTATGATAGTAGGGAGAGGGAACATATAGAGCCCACCTCCAGCAGGAAGACAGGGCATCAAGTGAGTGACAGGTTGCCATTCCACAGTCAAAATACTGACCTATTTTTCTTCCTGTCTGAAAGTACTGCAGGGATCAAAGTAGAGAGGAGACTGAGTAAAACAAGGTACAGCACCAGGCCCAAATTGGTTTCCAGCTCAAGAGGAGCTCCCAATGCCTGACATATTACTGAGGCCATGGAGTGCTCACAAAAAGAGAATTATCATGTCCACAATCCAGAAAACCCAAGAAGCACTTGAGTCAGATGATGCAGATATTTGCACCAACCAATGAACAGAAGCTACTGATGGTTCAATTAGGGAAAGGCAAGAAGAAACTCTTGAGGAGGGCTCTCCTGTATGAGTACTAGCAATCTCAATTAACCTGGCCCCTCAGATCCACAGATCTTTCAGATACTGGAACACCAACCATGCAGGATACACCAACTGTAATGAGATCCCCAACACATATACAGTAGAGGACAGCTGGATTTGTGTTCAGTCAGTGACAATACACCTAACCCTCAACAGACTAGAAGACCCAGGGATTTTACAGGTCTGGTTGAGTGGGGGGATGGGTTGGAGGGTGGGGAAATCCTGGTGGAGACAGGGAAGTGTGGAGGAGGCATGCAATATGGAACAGTCAGAGAGTGGATCAGGGTATGGGAATAAAAGCTACAGTGTAAAAACATAAATAGACAGACACATAGATAGATAGACAGACAGACAGATAGAAGATACATACATACATACATACATACATACATACATACATACTTACCTAGATGATAGATAGACAGACAGAAAGTCAGACAGACAGACAGACAGACGGACAGACAGATAGATAGATAAATTAAAAAAAGACAAAAAATTGTAAAATTAAAAAAAAAAAAGAATACTGCAATCTGTATCTGCTCACAAACATATCAGTGTTATGGCAAAAGAAAGTCACAAATTCCTGTCAACACCTGTGCCTCTAGGAAGCTAATATTTTTACTATTAGGATTCCAGACATTGGGTTCTTATAATTTTATACTTCTACAAATTGTTCTCTTCCATATATTGCTCAGTGACATCAGTGTCTTCATAGTTCTATATCTGCAATCACAAGCTTTTGTATGGAACCCTGATATATCTGAAATGCAACTTATGTGACACATGAGACTTTCCGTCCACATTAAAATAAAAGTACTGAACTCCATCTAATGTAGAAATTAGCCATCAGTAGAGATTCTAAGACTCTTTTACTGTAGATTCTCTTTGGTTCGGCAGGTCTTCATTCCATGGAAATTCAATGTCCTCACAGGAGAAAATCCAGTGAAAATATAGTGGTGTTATACAAGTAAAAGGTCTAAACATTAAATTTTCATTATTCCATAAGAAAAGGAAGATCATGAAAAATAAGCCCTTTAGATAACATTACCAAATAATACCTACTAAAACTTTTGAATGGTTTGAATAATAAAGAGATTTGTAGAAGAAATGTGGACAGCACACTGACCTGTGGAGCGTTTCCCAGAGAAGCACTCATTCTTTCTTTTGTTCTTCGCCCAGTTTCAAGTATTGCAAATCTTCTTGATATTGCACAACGCAGTTTGAAATACACAAAAATGAAATTAATAAAACCCCATTATGGACAATGCTAAATCACATAAAAATACATTAAACACAAAATACCACCAGGAATCTTGTCAACAATTCTAAAGACATGAGGGCATGGAGTGACATATTTAGTGTGGAAAGGAATATAATCTGAGGCCTCTTTCTAACATCGACTGGCATCAGACAAAAACAGAGAGCACATGCATACCTGCTGTAAAACACTATTACTCAGAGTTATTTCTGAGAACTTATCTTCCCGGGTCTAGACTCAAGGACCCATAGATACTGCTACCATGATTGAACCCTAGAATTGAATGGCACTTCATTAGCCATCACACTAGTATATGATATCTGACCCTTTGATGCGATTTCACTTCCTTCTACCAGGTAGACACAGTATATTTACTTTCCATGTGTGCCTGTTGTCTTGGTGTAAAAAGATTCTATCTGCCAAACATCAAAGCTTTTGCAAAAGAATAAGTTGTCATCAGATTTTGTTATAGCCATTTTCATCATCATCTAAGGTTTCCAATTGGTTATGAGAAAAAACCTATATTCCAATATACTACTGCTTTCAATATGGCCAAGTTTTCTCACTCCCATGCAAACATTTGTATGTATTAATCTTGATTCCTTGACATCTACATGAACATATTAATATGTAGAATATGACTATGAAAGCCAGAAATGTCTTTAAATATAATTTAATTCTGCTAAAACTTTAGGCCAGTTGTTCTCCACTCTTCTGATGGTATGGTAAACTTTTATTACAGTTACAGGAACTCATAGATTGATGCATCTACAAGTTTCAGACCCACATACAGATTGACAACAGGATGGTCTATCAGTTCCCAAGACCATAAGAAATATGTGTTTTATGGTGGTTAGTCTTGGATTTCCCTTATGAAAGTGTCAACTGACCACAAATAGTCACATTTCAAGGGTATAAAACATGAGTTCTAGGCAATGTGAAAACAAAGTCAAGGAGGATGCATGGTAGAAACTCACTGATTGCTGGGATACAGGGATAATATATATACACAGGCATAAAATGAACCATTTCAGGGTATGCCCTTGGAATGATGCACTCATTATATCAAATCTGCTAAAATACTATCACTGTTGGAGTATCTTCCTGAACATGCATATATCTGAATCTTGGCACAGACCCAGGCTCATCTCAGGTTCCCAATCAGTAATAAATATGAATACAATGAGAATCTTTAAGCTTTGCTCTTACAAATTTAATCTCTGGCCCTCATTCCTGTAGGTTCACATGAGAGAAAGAATGTGTGATATGGGTCTCCTAGCATATTCTCTGATAGATTTTTTATTGTCAGACTGAAGAAGGAACATGATAGTCACAGTTAAAGACACAATGAGCAAGAGAAAGAGAAGGCCCAGAAGATTTTTTAATGCTTTTTCATAAGCTCAACTTTTTAATGAAAATTTATATCTAGGTAAGATTAGCAATCTTCAAATTTTTGAAACTTTTATAAGGTTTAAAAAACATGACTTTGAACTGAAAAACATACACATTTCGAACACAAATATTGCAATATGAATCTACTCCAACTCGATTTGAAAACGTGAATCAAATTACAGTTTTAGAAGTTAGTAATTCACATTTAAGCAACTTAGTGCCTTGCTGAATTCAGACTTTGTTAAAAAAAAAAAAAGAGGCTTAGTGCATATTTTAACGGTATATTGTGACTGTGTACCAAATATTGGTATTTCAACTTATTAAACAAGATTATGTTCTTGAAAGTTGGTAAATAACGGCTAACCTCCTAAGACATGTAAAATTTCCAAAGGTAAGAGTTACACTGGGTAACATAACACTACCTATAGATTTCTGTCCTATTTTAAAAGCAATCATTGTAATGATTATATCAACACCAATTTAGCAGAGGAAGATCAAACTTTATTGAAACTGCTTGCATACAAAATATACTGCACTATGACCAAAAAAATGTCAACATAAAATCCAATCTGTTGTCGCTAATATGTACAGAGAATTAGTACATATTAGATTTGTAATAGTACCTATTAGAATTAGTACATATAAGATTAGTACAGTTAATTTAAGGCCAAGCAGAGCATTTCAGTGTCTCAGAGAAGAACCAGATTGAATGAGACAGCTGGGGAGGAGTTTGAGTTGGAACAGCTGAGTAGCACCAGCCAGTTAAGAGTTAAGAATGAACAAAAAAGAGGGAGCTTATTCAGCAGGAAAATTCACAGGCAGAAAACACTCTAGGTCTAGATAAGTTTGTTTAGAGACTGGAGTCTTTCAGGACTAGGCCAAGGTAAATAGAGAGAGGCAGTAAGCCTCCCAGACAATAATTACAATAGGAAAATAAAAGTTACATTTACAGCCCTGTGGAAAATCTAACACTTCTCAGTATAAAAGCTTTCTAGAATGTAAGAAGAAACTTACCACAGAATACTAAGGAAAAAGAGACTCAACCAAACAGTACAGAAAAGGTCAACAGTAATTATTCTACTCGAATCAGTTTTAAATCAACACAGTGCATTAGTGAGAACACAACTGAAGGACTGGACAGAATATGTGATTCTGAAAGCAAATGCATGTTCTGGGGTAAAAAAATACAACTCAGCTCAGACCATTTACACTGTCAACAAATATCCTGGATGGAGTCTATGGTGGTAGCAATAATGTCAAAAACTGCTATGCAAACTGGGGCAGGAGCCAGAGTTATTAAAGGCCATACCCTGATTTGTATCCTGTGTGCTAAAATCATAATATGCCAGGTAAGGCGTGTCCAAAAGTATCATGGTGGCAAGATGCCCTGAGGGTAACTGAAGATTTCTTTGTTCTAGATGAGTTGAGCTAGCTCCTCAAGGGGGAAAAATACATCGATTAAACTGAGAATCTGGCAAAAATCCAAAAAGGAAGGTCACAAGCCCTAGGAGGGAAAACACTATTGATATTTCCTTCATGTGTAAATGGCCCTTGTCACACCCAATGCCTGATCCTGATTTCAGTGTGGCTAAAGGAAACTTGGTTTTCAGTGGGAAACTGCTAATTCAGAGACTCAAAACTAATCAAATGTTGACATCAACTGACTGCTGTCTGCACTACCTACCATGGGAAATCCTCATCACATCTAATAATATTCTCAGTGAAATTTTCCAGGGTCATTGATGAAATAGAATTTGGCAAAACCAATTTCATGTCCTCTTTCTGTTGACAGGTGAGCCCCACCCCATCCCTTGTTTAATCCTTCTAACACACCTAGATCCTTGAGACTCCTTGGCCTTTTCAATCCAGGGCTCTTAGTTTTGACTTATAGTTTTGCAGTTTTGTTGGAGCATATAGAGACCTGAAAACTGGAAAATACTGATCAGAAAGAACATGGAACGTTACATGAGACAAAGATGAAAGATACCAACAGTAGGAAAAATGATAAATATGAAGGAATGATAAGATATCATGAAAATGTCGCTTTGTATCTGAGAATTTCAGATTACCCTAGAGATGTGAAAGTTAGTCACAAAGTTAACACAAATCCAGAGTCTTTTTCCCAGCAACTAGGTAGAGAAGTAAGGAAGAATATAAAAAACGTATTGTGACACACTGAATCCAGAAGGTTAAACCTCTCCAACAAGATGTCTGCAAAGTAAGCAATGAATGCAGGGTCTAAACATTCCCATACGTGCAAGAAGTCCACATTGCAGAACTCAACAAACCATGAATGTGCAAGGGCAGAGTGCTTTTCATGAACCAAGGAGACATTTTTCTTAACTAAGTGAGCAATCATAATTATTTCAAATGACCTATCTTAATTTTGTCTTAATCTATACTTAGTTTTATATCCTTAAAAACATCTTGGCCTGATACCATCTTCTCAGAGGATGCTGGGCTAATCTTTGCAAGGACTCAAAGAAATTCAGGAGGAATAGCTAACTGGAGTGTCAATTAACATATCAATGCAGACTTTCTTAACTCAGCTTTGTTTTGATTCCTGGATCCTCACTTGGCCAGCCCCGCCACCTTCCTTGCTAGTCTTCAATGACCCTCCCCTCTCCAAGACCTGGTTCAGGCTGAACTGAACCAGATACTCTTACTACTTCCTTCCTCAGACTGAAAAGCCAAAAATTACCCTCTAAGCACCACCAACCCCCCCAAAAGTTATCTTCTTGGAATGCTGCAGGTTGCATGTCTCTGGAAATTTATAAAGCCTCATAGGAAACCACAATGTCCTATAAAACCACCTGTAGCATGTGAACAAAGTTCATCTCCTGGTCAGGATGTAAAATTTTATAAAGCTTACCCACAGGGTGGAACTGTATTTTCTCAGGGCTAACAGAACCAACAACATACCTTCTCCTTAGCAGTACCTGGCATCAATCCTGTCTTCATTTTTCATTCAAACCTATGGTGTAACATTAATAACTAAGCCTATGAAGACACTTTTAAAATGTTGTGTTTCCATCAAATATTGCAAATTCCTCAATAAAATTAATAGGGAGTATAATTTGCTTTGTTACAATTAATATGTAGAACCATAAGATGGTGCTTTACAATGAATATTTTCTAAATCAATCAAATCTGCACTGCTCCCCCATATGAAAAATATCTACAATGCTCTCTCAGGATGCCTATTCAGTTCCCTGGAGAAAGGGAAATGAAATGGCAAATGGAGGAACAGGGGAGTTAAGAAACCATGAAGGAATTTGAATTCGAGGAGCTTTATTAAGGCTTTTGCAAAGACAACCCTCCTGGTATACAAACTCCAGATATGGACAAAGATCTACTAGGTTATTTCAGAAAAATATTCTGGCAACCATAAAATTAATTAAAACATCCTCATAAACCCTAGTTCATAGGATTTTAAAATTCCTGATAATGGTAAGGTATCCACAACAGAATTGTGAGAGTGACAGCAGAAAATGCACCCCTGCTGCAAACTCCTGCTCTCTTTCTGCCCCTTTCCCAGACCAACAGCTTCTCTGACCTGGCAGGAGACATGACCAGCTGCTGAATGTCCTAGGAAGCCAGCACAGCAACTGCAGAATAAGAAAGTTTTCAGGTTCCGCAAATACTAGCCACTAGTCTCCCACCATGACTTCCGGACCACAGGAAGACGAGATATGTGGAGAAATTGGAATGGCAGAACTTCCTGCCAATTGGGCCTGGTTCCTTGGAGCCACTCCTTCTGGACCCGCCCAATATTCATTAACTTCCTGGGATTCTTCTAAGCCCACCTACTTCCGGACCATTTAATTAATTAGCTTCCCAATTCTTTACAGCAATTTTTGTTGTTTTGGATTTTTGATTGCTTGCTTGCGTGATTAATTGATTGCTTGATTTTTTGATAGACTGTTCCTGTGTTGTTATGTTGTCTTTTTCTTAAACTCATCTAATCATGCAGGAGGCCCACCCTCCCCATCAGGTACTACTCCTCCACTTCTGTTGCAGGCTGCCTTCTACACTACTTCCCAGGACCTACTCTGCACAGTTTCCCCACAAGCTTTTGCCATAGTAGAACAGAATTGGATGTAGTAGCACACTGCATCTGGCTTCTTAACCCTTCTGATACAAGTCCTGCCTAATTTCCCACATTGTGAGTCTAGCCCCCGAGCTAAAATGCACAAAATTAAGCAATTTCTCGGAATTCTGATGGTCAGAACAAATACACAAAACTAAGTAAAACTAACATAATGTCATTGGCTCAATCCACAAACCATATATGTATCCCCTAAGGAGGACAATTTATTTGAGGTTCAACATAAGGAATTGAAAACCCAGAGTCATGATCAAAGAGATCAAAGTTTGTAAACCATGTGAATCAACTGAAAGAGGACAGGAACTAAATGATTTGTGGAAAGAAAATAATAGCAGACGCCTGAATGAAATGAGAACAACATAGGATAGGAAACTTGAGTTCAATAAATATTTAGAAACACCAAAAAAGTTCCTGAAAAGAAAATTCAGTAAGGCAAATAATAATAACTCAGAGAGAATCTGTGATAGACAGATTATCAGACTTGAAAAAAAGGTGGAGGAGCTGGATGCCTCAGTCACAGAGAATGATAAATTAAAATGCTAGATTAAGGCACAATATTACTTACTGCTTGAAGGGTGAGGCAATAAAGAGAAACTCTTTTGGAAAACTGTTTAGAGTTTTGTCAAAAAAATTGAAAGAGAAAAAGAAAGGAAGAAAGAAAGAAAGAAAGAAAGAAAGAAAGAAAGAAAGAAAGAAAGAAAGAAAGAAAGGAAGGAAGAAAGGAAGGAAGCAAGGAAGGAAGCAAAGAAGGAAAAGGTAAGACAACTACAAATAGAACTATAATACATACTGCACTGTTTAGCCATTTGTTCATAGATGGTTTCTTGACTGCTCTCTGTAATTTTCTATGTACACCCATTTGCATAGGCTAGGGAAAGGAGACATGAGAACTACTAAAGTCTCTTTTGAAAATATAGCTAGGATGTCAACTCTTTTCATGATTAAAAGGAGTTCTGGGATTCTCTTGAAACCTCTGAGATTCAAAACCTGTTGTGATGGTTGTGACAGGCTAAAATAGATTCTAGCTCAGCAAGGAGGTGAGAACTCAGAAACACTAGTGTCTATCTTTAAAGAACAGGGTTCTTAGCCCTTCCACACCTTTCAGATGGAAAGAATCCTTATTTCTCATTGTGGTGAGTTTTATGCCAAAAAAAATTATGTCACAAGTTGATTCCTTGGTGATTAATAATGCATCTGAGTTGAGTAAGGAATGAAATAAAAGTCTTTCCCTCACAGGCATTTAACTAAGTGTGAGTCCAAACATGAATTCTATACTCCATGCTCCCTGTGCCTTCCATCTTCTGTGTTTCTGTTCAGTTAGTTTAAATCTGTACCTTCCTGCAAGCTGCCTTGTGTATCTCTACCTGTGTGTCTGTCTTCTGTCTCTTTGTTTGTGTCTATCTGTGTACTCTGTATGTATGTCTGTTGTCTGTTTGCATCTCCCTGGCTGGCCTTAAGAAAGACCTTTGATGTCCTTCAACGGAGAAATGTATTCAGAAGATGTGGTATATTTACACAATGGAATACTACCCTGCAATTAAAAACAATGAATTCACAAAATTCCTAGGCAAATGGTCAGAACTGAAAGGATCATCATTAGTGAGGTAACCCAAACACAAAAGAATACACATGGTATTCAGTCACTGATACGGGGATATTAACCCAGAATCTTGGAATACCCAAGACACAATTCAAATATCAATAGATTTCCAAGAAGATGGAAGGAGAGACCCCTGGTCCTGGAAAGACTGGATGTAGGGGAATATCAGGACAGAGAAGCGAGACGGGATTGAATGGATAGCAGGGAGAGGGAAGAGGGCTTATGGGACTTTCTGGGAGGGAAGAAACAGGAAAGGGGAAATCATTTGGAATGTAAATAAAAGAAACTTAGAAAATAATAATAATAAAAATAAAACAATAAGTGATGAGAAAATAGGGAAAGAAAAAAAAAAAGAAAGACCTTTGCAGCGTTTATGGACCATCACAAAAACCATCACATGGGGAAGGAATGGGATAGTGTACAGAGTTTTAAAATGGATTAGATAATTGGCTCCAAGTGATCAAGACAACAAATATTTTTAGACATCATTGTTTATTAATCAATACTCATAATAGTATATTTATTTTTGAAAGGTTGCTTTAAGCCTCTCTATTTCATGCTTTCAGCAAATGATACTCATGCAGTTTCTGGGCAGGACATGCAAAAGCACATGAATTACCATTGTAGCTATGCATCACCTTAGGATTTAAAAGTTGATAACAAGAGAAATCCAAGGAAAATAATGCTTATTTTTTTATATTTATAAATATTGAGAAGAGGTTTCTATATAGTTTAAAGCATAAAACCTTCATTTGAGCAGTATCCCAGCTATCATTTAAATGTAAGATTATTCAAGCCTATGAACTCATATGTAGCTAGCTCTTTATCCCTGTGCTTCTCTTCCCATCTATCCTCTTCTCTGTCTCCCACTAAATCACCTCCATCTGCTTTCTCCTCCCTACATCACTATTTCTATACAGAAATTCCACCTTCTAATTCTTGTCCTGGATGTCAGAATTTTTTTTTACAAGCAGTCAGGTGTGAGACTTCCCCAGAACTTCAGTAGATTGCCACTAGGAGGAGAGCTGCCTGCCCTTCAATCATCTCAGCAGGTGTGGAAGGGCAAGTATTTACAAATGTAAGGCTGGTGATGGGCCATAGGAATAATGATATCAAGACCCTGCTCTCCCTTAGTTTTCAGCCAATATTGGACCTTATAGCTTGGTGTCCTCTACACTGTATATATATCCTCCACCAGGCCCTTTAGTTTAGAACTGAACTTTATGATGGTGTCACATGTAATTTGCAATAGACTTTTGAGGTAGTCACACTTTCAACTTCATTGTGTGCAGAGGATTGAGACAATTATTACTAAGAAATTTCTTTCCAAAATTATACTGTGCTTATTCTTTCCTAAAATAAACCATCTTGGGGTCAGAATCTAGAAGTTTTACTCAACTTTGGCTACTGAGTCTACAGGGAACATTTATAGTTTACTTCCCGGGTTCAATAACTCAGAAATCCCTAAGTTTACTCAAGCTCAACATGTAACATTCCTGCAGTCTCCAACCAGCGATATTCGAATCTGAAAATCTTACCCAATAAGGAAACCCAATACAAAGCCTGCCTGCCACTCAGTTTTCTTCTGCTTCTCAACTGAGCAGAGGCAGCCTCCCACCTGAGCAGAGGCAGCCTCCCTCCAGTGGTTTTTTTTTTTTTCAGTAAATCTCTTGTGTGTGGTTAATTGTTCCATGGGGCTTTGTGGTGTATCTTGACTTCTGACTGCCAGGAGATGTTTTACATCAGACGTTTTACACACGCTCTGGGAACACTTTTCCCTGAGTGCTGCAAGAACTTCATTGGCAATAACCCACAACACACCCACAACCAGTACTGAAATACTTACAGAGTGGTATTGAAGTAGATTTATTTTTGCCTCATGGATTGTTAATCTACTAGACCTAGTGTTTACAGAGACTGCCACACTTATATCACCTAACCAGGAAACATCAATCATAGTCTTTCATATTCTGACTAAGAATCTCAAGGATAAGAGCAAAATTTCTTCCCCTTTGAAATTTTAGTTTTTTCATGTCTTCATTTATTATAATGACCCATAGAGAATATATTTTATCTTTACCCAGCAAAATGTAATCATTTGTTATATATTAAATACAGACCAAAGGATGGACATTAATCAGGAAAATGCATCCAAAATTTGCCAGGTGTAAGGAGCCACACACATATTCAAGGAACTTATATAAAAAACGTCATGATATTTTTCCATTAGGCCTACTTATTTCCACAGAACTACAAATCCCAACACTCCAGGGAATATCCTGGTTCCTGGGGATGTGAGCCATGCAAGTTTATTTTGGGAATTATATATACATCCTCTCTACCTTGATTTCAGGAGGAAAAAGGAGAAGTGTCAACTGAGTGCTTTGAGGGTAGCTCAGGCAAGCTCAGAAATAGCAACCAACATGTTGAGCCCAGGGTCACTGCCTACAATAGGGAGGAACATGCATCTTAAGACCTGGAGTTGGTGTTGGTCCTCTCTGGGTCTCCGTGGTAAGTGGAAGACATATGTGTTCCCCAATTAGGGTTTTTGTTCTTGTGTTTTTTTTTTTTTTTTTTTTTTTTAATTCTGTTCAATCCCTGGAATTGATTGTGGGCTGTGCAGGGCTGCATATGCACAGAGCATTTGGAATAGGTGGTTTTGTGGAAAATGCCTTGGTAGACTGCAAAATTCAGAGAACCAGTGCCCTAGTTTTGCTTACTGTCTTCTACAATTTCTGCCCTTAGCATTTAACATTTAGGAGTGAGATCCTTTTGTAGTGAATTTGGTGGAGGTTGTAAAAGGTATCTTTTGTGTTAGGTAGGACTCAGATACTAAATGTGATGTTCAAGAGTACAATTGAAATGTAAAGGATTTACACATGCTTAGATAATAGTGAAACCAAGTAGAAAGCATGACTGCTTCTCAAAAACCACAGAGATAAGTAGTACGCTAATCAGACCTGGTAGAGATTAGAATGCTGAAATTCACATTTATTTACCAGAATCGTCCCAAAATTTGACTCCAACCCATAACAAATGGGACAGCCCTGATTTACATCCAGCAAGTAGGCCATCCGTATATCAAAGACCAGGCCTCTAAATAGCTGCTCAAGGGGCTATACTGGGTCACACCCAACATCAGGACCGCTCTGCCATAATGGTCCAATTTTCTTTGTGAGAAAATCATAGTCGGCCACAAGAGCCAAAGTACACTGTTGTCAACTTTTGCAAATGAAAAAACACTATCCTGTTGAGGGCTAGCCTGATCAAACAAGGCTTTACATGAGGCCCTCACATATGGAGAAATGTACACACATTCTCAACCCAGGAATATGCTTGGCAGACTCAGTAATAGCCTGAGGCCTGGGACTTGGGGGCACTCACTAAGGGCCCAAAGTATTGATAATAAAATAGAGCTCAGTTGCAGGATTTTTGGTCACATGTGGAATCCAGAGATTATGCTCTAGTGTGGCTCAGTGCTTAGCACATCCCTTCAATCATTCTTTCTGGATTTGCCCTTGATATAAAAGGAATATCAAGTTAGTTTATAAAAGGAAGCACCCACGTTCAAAAGTGATGTTTAATTTAATGGCATATAAAGTGACAAAACAGAGAGAGAGAGAGAGAGAGAGAGAGAGAGAGAGAGAGAGAGAGAGAGAGAGAGAGTTTAAAGAATTGGATGTGGCCTACTGTCCCCAAAAGACAGAGGATAGGGAAGTTACTTCATAAAGTACAGTGCAGAGAAAGGACCAGGTTTCCAGGAGAGGTTTGCAGAGACAGGTTGAAGTGAGGACAAGCTGACACAGGTGAAGACAGAACAAGCCCGAGAATGATAAGGAGATAGATTGGAACATGTTGCCAGAGGTAGTATGAGGCCAAACAGGAATGGAAGAGAAGCTCAGAGAAGCAAGATTGAATGCCATCTTGGAGAGGAGTTTGAGCCTGAACAGCTGGGTTGAATCAGCCAGGTAGAATAACCTGCTGTTTTAGGGCAATGGTGTCAGAAAGAAATGAGTCTGGCAATATCTGTAGTATGTAAATATTCTATGTGCCTATATGTTTAGACTTGCAGACTCCCATCCATACTTAAAGTGTTCAGAGCATAATCTGGGTCCTGGACCTAAAAGAGACTTAAGGGTGACAGCATATGTTGAATGAAAAATTTATGGTAGGCTGACTACTTTGATAATTAGCCTGAGATGAATGAACACAGTCAGTAAAGTGATTTTTTTATTCACCTTTTACTTGTGTGTGGAGTGATTTCTCTCTGGGAAGGTGTATTAACTCTAGGACAGCTCCATTTTCAGCCTTTTACAAGAAGAAATATTTACAAAACTGTTTCTGATATAAACTGTGGGGTCTCAGGTGACCTTGACCCCAGTCTGTTTGTCCCCTGGACAATGACCTTGCATTTTCTCTTCATTAAAGGGCTCAAATACTTGAGTTAAAAGGTCCTAACACAGCAGAGTTGGTGTGTCTTGGGGGATTTTTCAATTATATTGTTTGTCTTGCTATTAAGATTTAAATTTCGTATTCTTTATGCATCACTGCTCCAATCTCTTACTTGTTTCTATTCCCAATATTTCCCTGTCAGGAAGGATTTCATGCCTCTGCTCAACTGCTTTTATAGTTTTTTTTTTTTTTTCTGTTTAGAGCAACATGTCCTATAGCTCAGCCTTTCCTCATGCTTTGTAGTTAAGACTTGCTGTCTTAGTTAGGGTTTTACTGTTGTGAACAGACACATGAACAAGGCAACTCTTATAAGGACAACACGTTTAGTGGTTCAGTTCATTATCATCAAGGTGGAAGCATGGCAACATTCAGGAAGCCTCTCACACCCCAGGTGTATAGGAATTTCTCTTGGTTTCCCTCCAATCCCCCCCCTCCTTCAGCTCGATGTTTCCATTCATTCTTCTGGCTCTGTGGGCTCTCTTCTCTCCTACCTATAACTGATCCTGCTCCCAATTTCCCTTGCTCCTTCTGCTACCCACCTAGGTCCCTCCCTCCCTTTGCCTCTATTGATAACTTAGTCAGTGAAGAAATAAAAGAACTAGATCAATTTTTAAAAATAACTTTTGAGATTATAATGAAATCATTTCAATCTTTTCTAACGTATTTTAGTACTCATTCCTGTCGTTTACATCTCTAATGATATCCCACTTCCAATTTACCCCTCCACTAACCCCATCCCACATCCACCCACTCCACTCCCCTTTGTCTGTATATGAATGCTCCCCTACCCACTCACACTCTCCCACCCTACCGCTCCAGCATCCCCCTATGCTGGGACATCTAACCTCCCTGGAACCAAGGGCATCCCCTCCTGTTGTTTTCAGGCAAGGTCATCCTCTGCTACATGTATATACATATACATATGGAGTCATGGATCCCTTCAGGTACACTTTTTGGTTGGCAGTCTAGACTCTGGGAGAACTGGGTGGCAGGCCAGCCTAGGTTGTTCATCCAATGGGGTTACAATCCATCTCTGCTCTTCCAGTCCTTCCTTTAGCTCCCCCACCAGGTTCGCTGAGCTCAATCTGATGGTTGGCTCCAAGAATCCCCCTCTGCATTGGTCAGTTTCTGGCTGGACCTCCCAAGGAACCATCACACTAGGTTCCTCTCAGCAAGTGCTTCTTGACTGCAGACATGATGGATTCCCAGGTGTGGCAGTCCTAGGTTGGCTCAATCCTCCCTACTGTTAAACATTAATCCCTGGGATAAAAGGTCAAGTTGCCACTTTCTCCCAACATCCCTCCAGCCCTACCTGTTACAGGGTATTTCTGTCATTCACAGACTTGTAGCACATGAGTTGAGAAAATATCCTCCCAGTAACCTTTCCTCATGTGATGCAATCATTTTGTCTACCTGGCCTTTTTTATTGATCATTTAACCTCCTAGACTCGTGGACTGGTTCTACCTCCTCCCTGTCCTCATGTGGCTCAAGGTCATGTCCATGGTGGTCTGTCCCTGTGTTTGGCTATGCTCTCTATTTATTGATAAGAAACATTCTACTTCACCATACCTAAGAGGAACCGTATCCTATACTTTTTTTTTTGGGGGGGGGGTGTTAAAGTTTATTTATAGTAAGGCAGTCTACATAGATTCAGGGTCTTGAACCCCAGATACATTGCTCCAGTTCCATAATTATATTTACCCAACAATGACTATACAGAGGATGAGATATAATTTAGCAGTGACTTGCCAATTTTACTAAGTATAAAGATTCCCTCTCTCGCAAGTACATGGTCTCAATACACAGTTCAGGGTGGCTTTGAACTTAATGATAATGATGCCTCAGCCTCTGGAGAGCTAGAGCTAAGATTACAGGGGCATATCATTATAAAGAGCTAGAAGATATTAATAATATCCACTGACAATGTGCCAACTCATAAACATCGATGAAAATTTGCTCATTCGTAAACTTAATTGTTTTCTCTTATGTGAAATCATTCTGTTTGATTTTTTTTCTTTAAATCCAAGCTAGGAATATGTAACTTTTCTCCTAAAAATTAAATTGCAATTTTACAAATTGCATTCTCTGATTTTCTTATCAGCCTGCTTTAAGGATATCCATGTGTTCAATATGCTCGCTCGAAGTTTGGCCCACACCAAATGGTTGTTCAACCCAAATATCTGAGCAGCAAACTGAGCTGATCCTTCTGGAGAAAGTATAGCTGAACAGTCAAGACCACTGGGCAGTTGAAGAGATGACCACACATCCTGAGTCTGGTGTGACAGGGGGACAGCTGATAACTGGATATGCAGTATTACCAGCCATCACAGCCTAGACCATTGCTTCTGCCTGCCACTGCAATGAATACAGTAGGTATGCCATCCCCTTCATGTTCTCCTTTAATCCTCAAAGTTTCATCTCATCCTTTATGCTTGGGTGTTACTCTAAGTTTACATGGAATCCCAAAATTTCCACAAGTCTTCTTAATTTTTTCACAGTGACCAAGGACAGAGGTTGAACCCATCAGCACTACCACCCTGCACTGACTGTCTGACATGAGAAGCAATTCCACTCGGTCCGCAACCCACTCAAAGTTTTTCTTTACCATCTGGAGTCCTTCCGGACTTACTTCTTTGAGATCTCGGTAAGACTGTTTTTCATTCTGCTCTTCCAATTGCCATAGTCTCCAGAAAACATTATTGATGATATCAGCAAGAATGATCTCTTTGGTGTTTACATCAACGCCAAATTCAATCTTCATATCAACCAGCATATAGTTCTGGGGCAGCCAGGATTTCCCCAGAATTTCAAAAAGAGCTTGTGTGGCATGACTCATGATGTCCACTTCACTCTGCCCTATAAAAATGCCAGTAAACAAAATTCTGCAGCGATGAGCTGCTCCTCAGACCACTGTGGATCATTGTTGGCATCATCCTTGAAGAACATCTCCACTTTTGGAGGATAAAACTTGCAGCCCTCCTTCACACCAGGGTTCCTTTTGAGAAAAGATCCAGTTGCTATTCCTTGGCACATCCATTCAATTGGAATCATTTCACACTGTGGTGCAATGAAAGCAGTCTCCCCAAATTTCTTGGTGAAAGCAGTTTTTATAGCAACTTTCCTGTAACAACTGAAATATGCAGCTGGTGATCTTATTGAACATGGCAGCTTTGCATTCCAATTGGTTCTTTCTAGCTGCATTCCCTGCTGTAATCTGGTCCTTGGACTGCAGTAGGACTCTTCCTGGATTGTCTAACAATTCATACACTTCTTTTGTTTTACCCTCATAGAGATTTTTCCCGATGTTCAGTATTTCGGCTGTCACCATTATCCTAGGTGAACTAGAGGAGCAGACCGCGCAGGAAAAACATCCTTTCCTTTATATTTCAATATTTCATTCACCTCCCATTAGCTGCACAGTACTTTCAACTTCATGGCCACTTTTAGCTTTAGTTGCTGTTATCATTTGACATTGACTGAAGGTTGCCCGCAGGACTTCCCAGCTATGAGGTAGAGATTGCTGCAGTAGGCACTGAGTGTGTAATAGCATGTGCACACTAAGGATATGCTTTGGAAGAGGAATCAGAAGTGCTCTGGGAGACTAGAAAATTCTCCTAAAATACACGTTTCCCAGACTCTGTCTATCTCTAGGTTGGTAGAGCAGAGCTAGGAATACCCCAGCTGGCTGAGTCTTTTGATCTCTGATTCCCCCAATTAGAGGAGCTGCTGTTGTCCTATGGCCCAGCTTCATGAAGTTAATGGGTGACTCTTGGCAGGCCTAGCAATGAGGAGCACCAGTGTGAGGTTGCTTCAATATTCTTTGTAGGAGAACTCTGATGCAGCTGTAGGGAGCTCTGAGGAAGTCCTCAAGCCATGCCATGATGACTTTGGAAGCCAATGTTCACATGCAAGAAGAAGCAGGCCTGCTGAGCTATGAGATTCTGATCTGTTGGGACTGAGACCAACTATGGATAGATTGTGAACCAGTTGTTCCATGTGTGAAAGAACTGAGATACCAGACAAACTCCATTTTGCTTTTTAGACTCAATTTTAGGCTTTTGTCATCAGAGTGACTCACCACATCCTTGAATTCAGGAAAAACCATGAGATTTTTAGTTGGAAAATGGACATAATAGTTGGGGCCAGATGAAAATAATGGGATTGGCTCAGGAAACATGAGCCTTTCCTTAGTCATGATGTTCCTTTTGGATGGGTGGGCCCTCTTTTTGCTTAGACCAGGTGGTATAAACCAATAAGCTTAAAGGTCAACATTCAGTTACCCTCTTTCCCAACCATGTAATGGTAAGGATTGGAAATCCCCCACTAATATTTTTTTCCCTTTACAAACCCCATTACCCTAGACATCAGTTCCACTCTCCTATCCTGTTCCATCAGGAAGGTTTGTGGCCCAAGCTCGAGCTTGAATGAAAAGTCTCGTGTGCTTGCATCAGAGTTGTGGCCCAGGTATCTGGTGGTATCTTTGGTGGTCTCATGATCTGGGCACAGTTGCATCTTCAGCCTCTTATAAAACTGTTTCTGAGACAAGCTGTCTTGACTCAGGTCACCTTGATGTCAGTCTGTTGTTGCCCCAAGGCAATAAATTTGATTTTTTTCCTGATTAAACTTCCCAGTTTCTATAGTTAAAAGACCATACCACAACAGAGTTTTAATACTGCACATTTGAATTATGTAGTTTTTGCTTGTAACTCTGGACAAGACCCTTAGGAGTAGTGGTAAGAAGGCACAGAATCAAAGATACAGACTCTGGCATCAAGCAAGTGGCAAAAGCAGATTCATTTATTGCAGTAACTGGGAAAACCTTTATACAGATTCCCAGCATCTCATTGGCTCTCAAGTAGCCCGATGTGAGAGTGTCTCTTTTTTATTGGCTTGCTCCATTGCCTGATTCAGCGTCAGGGGTCTCTAGCCAGGCTGGCAGATACTTGGTTGGCTCAGGGAGGAAGGTTGAGGCAGGGACTGCTTGGCTACATTCCTCCTACTTTTCCACCCTTTTGTTTTATTTTGATAGCACAGTGGGAGTCAAAGTACTTTGCTCTGGCCCCACCTCAGGTGGCCTCAAGTATAATTGACCATGTCTGTCTTACATTGACCTGCCAAGCATGTTCTTACTCTTCATTGACTAACAGCCCTGAACAGACAGCTGTCCCAGAGTGCAGATCAGAGTCTCCAGGAGGGAGACCAAAGTTAACACTGGAAAATTTCTGAGTCAAGCTCTATTCACCTCTCTGGGCAGTCCTCTGTCTAGATGCTCAAGAGCCATCAGTAGCTGAAGCACACGTGTTGATAGAGCATTGGCAAGAGATGTGCTGTACAAGACACTTAAGCAGTATAATTGTTATTGTTACTATTGCTATCATCATCATCGTTATAGACAGACAGACAGACAGACAGACAGACAGACAGACAGGCAGGCAGGCAGGCAGGCAGGCAGACAGACAGGCAGACAGACAAACAGACAGATAGAGAGATGATAGCCCTGACAAAAACTACTTAAGCAAGGCTTTCTTTAGGAGGACAGGCTCTGGGTTCCAGAGAAATACAAGCCCATATTGCAAGGAAAGCATAGTGAAGAACATGAATATGAATGGTCACATTGTGTCTGCAGTACAGAAACAGGGAGAGATGCATGGTGGTGTTCAGCTAACTTTCTACTTGTTACTTGGCCCAGGTACACAGCCCACTGTCTGGTGCTGCATACATCCAGGTTGTGTGTTCCATTCTCAGCTGAAGCTCTGAAGAAATTTTCTCATAGACATGTCTAGTCACAAGTTACATGAGACATAACTTGGCTTATTCATTTATCTATTTTATTATTCATTTATTTAGACAGAGAGTCTCACTGTGGAGTCTTGTCTGAAATACCCTATGTAAACCATGTTGACCTTGAATGGAGATCTACCTTTCTCTACTCCACACAACTGGATAAAGGGTATATACCACTATCCCTGCCTATTTCAATTTTTGAGAGGATTTTTTGAGCAGTCTTGGTTGACTTCAGACTCAGTTTCTTTCTGAGGTTAATTTTTAACTTCTCTTCTTGCTGCCTCTTTTCCTGCAGTGCTAGGTTTACATTCTAATGCTGCCACGTGGGGAGTGTGGGTGATTGAACTCAGGACTTCCTACAGGCTACACAAGGATTACAGAGAATTCCTTCCATAGTTTGGACCATAAAGCTGCCTCATTTTCTCTTTTACATATCTGGATACCTCCAATCGCAGTGATTTTGTGAAACAAATTGAGCTTCTGTATGCTATTTAATCAGAGTCTCGGGAAGGACATATAGATCAGTGGAGGCAAGGAAAAGCTATCCTACTACCAGAGCCTGTGCAATGGGACACTCCCCACACAGGAGCCCAGAGTTCTGATCTCCTTATTTGGAGATGAAAGTCTGCTGGGAGCCTCCCAACATGGAGGGTGTTGAAAGGAGACACAGAGCAGGATTCTGCTGTGGCTTTAAAGACTGATGTTCTAACTCATGAGTTAGATGAGTTTAAAGAACTCCAGATGTTCTAACTCTCTATATACTGAATGCTGAAGATAACTTCTAAAAAGTCCTAATACATGTTGTTCATTCTGAGGGTTAAGAGCTGCTAGCTTAGGCAATTACCACCTGCTGCCAAACAGCAGGCATATAAGAAATGTAGTCTCTCTTCTATCTCCCCAGGAATTGCAGGGCTCAAACCTACAGCCTGTTAGTTGAAGTTGAAAAAAAAAAAAGAAAGGGGGCACTTTGAAAAGTGATTTTAGTGTTTATTTCTAAGTTGTAAAAAGTTTTCTATGAAAGCTCTCTAAGACAAAGGGGAAAGGCAGAAATATCTTGAGCTGGACAAGGGAAATTCGTGCACCTCACTTTTACCTCAGCAGGTATACATCTATCTGAGTCTGCCTTTTAGTAGTGGAGTTAAGTCAGTGCAAGAACACACCTTGCTCAGACCCTCACTTTTCTAAGTGACTTTCCAGATTTATTAACAGTCAACTCAAGAGGATGGTCATTACCTAGAACCTCTTCAGCTGACTTTGAACTGATACTGGAAGCTTCAGAACTGTAGGCATGTGGAATTTTTCCTTTATTTCTTAGTCCCTGTGTTTTCAGAGAAAACCACCCTACAAGTTGATGAGCATTGTGTAAATGAATGTTAGATCTCACAGAGAAAACTGAGATCCTTAGAAAAGAAGGGAACATTGCATGAGCCTTTGCCTATTCTTCATGTTGTTCCTTACTAGGGGTGTAACACATCCTTCAGATTTTGTTCCATGGAAATTTCAGGAACTCAGTGCTGTACAATCATCCAAATTATTTACTCCCATTTGCACCTTTATTTGAATGACCTCTGATTAGAAGTGGTAAGTCTCAAATTATTCTAATTTATGCAGTTCCATCAATATTTTTTCTAATGTGAAACTGCATGTGAGTTGAGGAATTTTATGCAGAATTGTCTATGTTTGTTTTTCTTTTTAATTTAAGCAAAGCACTTTTATAATTTGAGGTACTTTCTGTAGAATATATTTCTCATGTGGAAGGTTGACTGATAAGAATGACTTTTTCAACCGAGAGGCAAAAGTAAGATGATTGCAAGGTGCTGTGAAAGGAGACAATAGCACATTTTTAGGTTTTGAGATAGGAATGATCAGCACTTCAGGAGACTGGGAAGAAAATGGGCACATTCTCTTGGAGGCTGTTGTGTGGCTGTACCAGTTAATAGTGACGCTTTTTTTTTTTTAATAGGAAATTTGTTCAGTTCCCAAAACACATGGTAGCTCATAACCAACTTTAATGTCAGCTTCAGACATCTGATGCCTTTTTCTGACTGCAGTTGTCAAGAGTCATAGAGAGTACATACATATTCTTTGCACACATATAAACCTCATCTAACATAAAAAAAAAAATCTATCGAGAAAGTATGGAGGCAAATAGGGAACAAGTTTGTTTTCCACATTCTGCCTTTGTAAACTTGATTCTGTAGGAATCTATTTTACATAATCTCAATATTTTCCTGAAGTTCATGTGATTGACTTTCTATGTAAGAATTAATATTAGGGAAATTATAATTTACTGAACTCTGTATATAAGTGTTGCTGTTACCAATCTATGAATATCTCTTTGTGCCTTAATAACTGTATTAAATGAAAAATGAAGATATCAATAGAAAGTCAATCAAGACATTTTACGAATTTGTGCATATACCAAACAATTTTTACCAAAGTCATGTAGGAAATGGAAAAATGGAATGAAAAATGAGTAGTGTTTGAAGAATCCTCCAAATCTTTCAGAGAAAACAAATAGGGAAACAAGAATTTCCTGATGTTACAATATGCTACAATCATAAGAAAAATCATTTAATATCTGCCATTGTCTCCTTTCACAGAACCTTGTAAGCATCTTAATTTTGCCTTCCACATGAGAAATATATTTCTACAGAAAGTACATCAAAGTTTAAAATTGCTTTGCTCAAATGAAAAAGAGAAACAAACATAAACAATTCTGCATAAAATTCCTCAGTAGTGGAGTTAAGTCAGTGCGAGAACACACCTAGCTCAGACACTCACTTTTCTAGGACAGTAATAAAACAGGGGAGTTAGAAACAATAGATGGATGTTAACTATATACCAGCTTTGTACCTGCCACTAAGAAAATATGACCATGTTTGCAAACAGACAAGAACTTTCACTTACAAATCAATATGTAAATATCCTGGCAACAATAAGATAAATGAAAAAATCAGAATGAGTCACACTTACATCTTCAGTAGATTACTAACACAGTTAAGATATGGACATTAGGATTTGAGAGTCAGTGTTCTCATGAGCAGGAGAAAAAGTAATCTCAGTGATAGTCCAGTTCTTGTTTGTCAACTAGCCAAAAACTCCTGCCCCCTGGGAGTTTCCATGGCTTCTTTGATGCAGTTCCACCCACTACTGGGGAGACTGATTCTTTTCTCAAGGCCTAAATGTGCAGTTGAGATGTGGTTTATTGTCCACAATTTGAAATTCTATAATAACACATGAAATCTCTGCACATTTGGAATAATTACCTCATTATTTCAATAATAAGTCATCAGGTGGTGGGTCCTAGATCCAATGAACTTGGGTAAATGGAATCTCCAGAAACTATCCAGTTGGTTGCAATTTCCAGATTGTAAAGGGCTATTCCAAACACCTAAGTTTCAGTTAACTAGTCGGTGAGTTTTCAACATCCCTGACACTCCAATTGACAGAACTTAGACATAATCCTTTTAAAGCAGGGCCCTGGTATACTAAAGATTCTGCTAAACATGTTATGTTTTCACAAACACAAATACTGAAAACAATTTAATGTTATCATTCAGTATTTCTCACAAGTTCAACAATTTCATTTTTTTTTAAGCAAGGGGAAAATTTTATTGTTTATGGATATGTTCAATGTAAGGTTACTTTTTCTAAGATCTTAATTTTCTGAGCCTGCTGGAATTTTTTTTGTGAATATTCTAATATAATGCTTTGGCTTGAAGTAAAGAGATTTATCTTTTTTTAGTACTTCCAAATGGATTTCCAAGTTGTTTATGATTTCTAAACTATGTGTGAGCGTTTTCTTCATATAGTATTGACAAGCTATCTCACAGGGTCATGATATTTGTATGAATGAATTCACACATGATATTAAGATTAAGACAATACACTGATAATAAGTTGCTGAGCAATTTTTCAGGATGTACATTTAGTGATGTGTAAAATATTAGCTATCTGGAAATGAGTTAAAAAAAATAAGGAAATCTAATAGATATCTTATGTTGGAATCTTAAGACATAGCCCAACAAAGCACCATAATGATCTTTAGTATGTACCAATAGGTAGCATCTTCTTATTTTTATTGGAATTTGCCTCAATCAAATGCTATGAAAGAGTTTAGAGAAATACAGTTATGCAGCACAATATGGATGTCTACCCCTGAAAATGACAAAGCCATAATTTCATTTATTGTTTTGTAGACTTTTCTTTTATATTCCCTTGAATTCTTGAAAGAGGAGACATATTGTTGTGGCTCTAACAGTCTCCCCATTTTGTTGGTTTCAAAGCCTATTAAATTATCCCAGTAGTACTATGTCAAGTAAGCTTGGTCCTTGGAAGAAGACCTTAGCTATTTTAGTTAACAACAATCATCGTCTCTAATATGGTGTTTCCAAATTCCATAAACTTTTCCTAGTATATTCTAATTTACAAAACTGACATACACTCCAAATTATTTTCATGTGGGCAGACTCACCAAAAGTCAAATGATTGATTTCTCAGCCCTAAGACCTTTGAAATTACATGTTTTCATTTGCTCTTAATCAACTCCTGTGACAGGGTCATTTCACCATCCAAAGGAGTTGTTATCCACATACTGAAAATCACTAGTATTAAGTTCATGCTACATGTTTGAAGAAAATTTTAGTGGCTCACTCATATGTTTCATGAGAGACATTTCCGGGAGAGACACAACATATATTCATCTAAGCATCCCAAGTGGAACATGAAAACAACCAAGTCAAACTGGATTAATCAATGATCTTTATTGCATTTACTTACAGGTCAATGGGGAAGGACTTGTTGACCAGAGCACAAGGGACTCATAGTCAGTTGTTATTCTGAGACTTGAAACCAGCGTTTGATAGAGATTATGAATACTGGATACTCCAAGCATATCTATAGGAATCTTTTTTTTGTTTTGTTTTGTTTTTGTTTTTGTGAGACAAGGTTTCTCTTGGCAGACTAGCATGGCCTGGATCTGAGAAATCTGCCTGTCTCTGCCCCCAAAGTGAAGGGATTAAAGGCATGTGCCACCCACTGCCCAGGCCTGTAGGCATCACTATAGGATAAAGAATATCCTATATTGGTGGCTCAGTGTATCAAATCCTCATTTAAGGATAATTTGTCTGAAATTCTTTATGTGAATTAAATGTAAAAATTTCTGTCATCATTATTAAATAGTTTAAAAGGTGTATTGTGTATTACATACCTTAATTATGTTTCCTTTTGAACCCTTTATTTTAGTTTCAAGGAAAGTGTCCAAAAATACTATATTTTCCAGGCTTACCCCCTTGGTCTTTATCTTATAATATTTGAAGTTGAACAAGTAAAACTTTCCCATATTGCCACATTTTCAGAGTATTTCCTTGCAGAAATAGTTCACATTATCATAGATTTGAACAAGGCCTGAAGGGTTTCACAAGTTTTGCATACTTATAATAATTCTCTAGTATAAAACCTCATGTGTTAGAGTCTCCATAAAACATATGCCACATTTTTTTTTTTTACGGTGGAAACATTTTCCTCAGTATAAATATTCAGATGTTTTCTCAGAACTGATAGGAAGTCAAAGTAATTTCCATAGTCATTGCATTGCATTTGTGAGGTATCTCTTCTACATGTATTGCCTGTGGCATAAAAGACAGGACTGTAGCCAAGGGTTTATACCACCACTGCATTTGAAAGATTTCTCTCATGTATATATTTTCAGGATAATTCCAAAATGATCAGCCTTGGTAAAGTATTTTCTCATTCACTGCAATTTCTAAACTTACACTACTATATGAATTCTCTGATGTTTTCTAAGAGAGCTATTATGGGAAAAGCACTTGTTACAATCACTGCATTTGTGATTTCTCTCTTGTATGAACTCTCTGATAATTTCTAAGAATGCTACTGCAGATAAAGCAACTGTCACATTCTGTACAATTGGAGAGTTTCTCTCCTTTGTGAATTCTCTAATGACTATGAAGATTGCAATTTTAGGTAAAGCATTTGTCACATTCTCTGCATTTACAAGGTTCCTCTCCTGTATCAATCCTCTGATGAGCATGGAGATTGCATTTTCGGGTAAAGGATTTGTCACATTCATTGCATTTGTAAGGTTTTTATTCTGTATGAAAGCACTGATGACATTGCAGACTAAATTTGTACTTAAAGCATTTGTCACATTCATTGCATTTGTAAGGTATCTCTTCCTTATGAATCCTTTGATGTAAGTGAAGACTGTGTTTGTAGGTAAAACATTTGCCACATTCACTGCATTTATAAGATTTCTCTCCTTTATGAATTCTCTGATGAGTATGAAGATTGCATTTTTGGGTAAAGGATTTGTCACATTCATTGCATTTGTAAGGTTTTTCTTCTGTGTGAATTCGCTGATGACTTTGTAGACTAAATTTATACTTAAAGCATTTGTCACATTCACTGCATTTGTAAGGTTGTTCTCCTGTATGAATTCGCTGATGACGTTGCATACTAAATTTGTGCTTAAAGCATTTGTCACATTCATTGCATTTGTAAGGTATCTCTTCCTTATGAATCCTTTGATGTAAATGAAGACAGCGTTTGTAGGTAAAGCACTTGTCACATTCACTGCATTTATAAGGTTTCTCTCCTGTATGAATTCTCTGATGAGTACGAAGATTACATTTTTGGGTAAAGGATTTGTAACATTCACTGCACTTGTAAGGTTTCTCTCCTGTATGTGTTTTATGATGAATATTAAGACTGCCTTTGTCAGTAAAACATTTGTCACAGTCACTGCATTTGTAAGGTTTCTCTCCTGTATGAATTCTCTGATGAGTGTGAAGATTGCATTTTTTGGTAAAGGATTTGTCACTTTCACTGCATTTGTAGAGTTGAATTTTCAGATGACATTTCAGAATTTTTATTTGAGTAAAGCATTTGTCACATTTACTACATTTGTAAATCTTCTTATCATTATTGTTTTGTTTCTGCATCAGTTTATGTTTAGACACAAAACCATTATCAAATTCTGTATTGTTGTTTTCTTTCTTCCCTTTGTGTATTCCTTTATTTAGATTAATTATGGAGCACTCATTTAAACACTTTACACATTCTTTATATTTGGAAACTTCTATGGTTTTCCCAGTTTTAAGTTTTTTCAGGTTTAAAGATTGAAGTGAGGCCTCTCTGTGGTTAGTTTTATAAGGTGTACTTTGGGTGGATTCATGAAATATTTTGCTAAGCTCATTACATTTATAAGACTTTTCTTGCATATTCACATGCTCGTGGACATTGCACTCTTTCTCTTGATCTAAGTCCTTCCCATGTTTTCCACATATGAGATGATTTTCTGAAAAAATACAAATAGAGATGGCAGGAATTACTGTACTGAGGAAAAATAGATTCAGTAATGTGTGTTTGCTGACATTTCAAGTTAATTAGACCTTCTCAAGGATTCATGCTCTCAAAATAGCTTCTTTTTTTTCTTTTTTCATAATAATTACATGATTGGATCCTCAGAAAACCCAAAATTCTGATCTACATCCACTGACTGGGAATGATAATACCCTTCTAAATCTTGTTTTTAAAACGGCACTTTGTAAAAGCTAGGATAAATATGTGTTTGATTAATACTGAACTTTCATGAAGTAGATCTCTGAACAATGTACCTATAAATTTTTTATTACAATTTGATTCATAGTGACACTGTGTAGCTTAGTCAGCTAGAAATTAATCAGGAAAAATTAATCCTCTATGTTTTTTTCAGAAAGCAAATTGCTAGGATAACAATCATTCTGTATTAGTAATAAACACAGAGACCACATGTCAAAATGTAAATAAATAATTAAAAACAAAATTCTCAAAAAAAAAAAAAAAAAGAAAACACTTTATATCCTCTTAAACCTTTAGCATTGTTAACAAACCCTAAATTAGAAAATCACCATCTTGTCTGGGGACACTGTGTTCTTGGAGATGCTGGGAGGTCTGATCCATGCAGGGCAACTTGTAAAGTTCCTTCTCTGGCAGTTAAACCCACTGGGAATTCGAAGGAGTACAGTGATCTCTGGACCCATTAACCCCTAAACTCCTGCATTCTGACTTACACTCTGCTTTAGCCTTCAGGTTCTGCCTCAGCAGAGCACCACATGGTCTCAAGCTCTGAAAGTAGCACAGTCTCAAGGAATCTAGAAAACCCACTGCACACAGGGCATCTGTTCTGTATCATGCAGTGCAACAGACCCCATAGTCTGAAGACCTCCCAGGAAAACAGCAACAAAAAAGGCAACAACTTGACTGCTCTTCGGAACACCCAATAGTGTGGAGGCTTCCCAGGAAATATGCTGCCATGAGAGCAACAGATCAGCAGCTTGTCTGCCCCTCTAAACACCCCAGTCTGAAGGCCTAACATGAGGTCCACTACAGCCAGGGCAACAGGCCTACCAGGAGACTGGCAGCAACCCAGGGACACAAGAGGCAGACAACAGATAGAGACACTCAGACAACCTAGCAGCAGGGATAACCAGAGGGTGAGAGGCAAGTGGAAGAGCATTGGCAATAAAATACTTTGGCATCATCAGAAGCTGGTTCTCCCACCACAGCAAGCCCTGGGAAAAACAATATACCTGAAAGTAAGGAAGCTGACCCAAAATACCATCTCATGAATAAAATAGAGTTCTTTAGGAGAATATAATAATGCACTTAAAATATACAGGAAAACATGGGTAAATAGGTAGAAGCCATACAAGCACAAACCAATACATTCATTAAAGAAATACAGGGAAACACAAACAAACAGATGAAGGAATTGAACAAAGTAATCCAAGACCTAAATGTGCAAGTAGAAACAATAAAGAAAACACAAATGGAGTCAAACCTTGAAATGGAAAACCTAGGAAAAAGGTCATGAATTATAGATGTAAGTACCACCAACAGAGTACAAAGGCTTGAAGAGAGAATATCAGGTGTAGAAGATACCTTAGAAGATATTGACAAAATAGCCAAAGAAAATTTAAAACCTAAACATCTTGTAACTCAAAACATCTAGGAAAACCATGACACAATGAAAAGACAAAGTCTAAGAATAATAGGAATTGATGAGAGCGAAGATTCTCAGCTCATAGGGCCCGAAAACATCTTTACCAAAATCATAGAAGAAAGCATCCCCAACCTAAAGAAAGGGAGGACCATAAACATGAAAGAACCCTATAAAACACCAAATAGATTGCACCAGAAAAGACAATCCTCTCATCACATAATATTCAAGCCACTAAATGTTCAGAACAAGGAAAGAATATTAAAAGCTCCAAAGGGAAAATGCCAAGTCACATTTAAAGGCAGATCTATCAGGATCACACCAGACTTCTCAACACTGACACTGTAGGTCAGGAGATACTGGACAGGTGTCAAGCAGACCCTAAGAGAACACAAATGCCAGCATAGACTATATGCAGGAAAATTCTCAATCAACACAGATGGAGAAACCAAAATATTACAGGACAAAATCAAATTCAAACAATATCTATCAACCAATCCAGCACTATGGAATAGTCTAGAAGGAAAATTCCAACACACAGAGGGTACCTACACCAAAGGGAAAAAAAGATATTAATCATCTCAGAAAAAAGCCAAAAGGAGATAATCACAGGCACAGGAAGCACTCAAAAACAAACATAACAGGAACCAAAAGTCACCTGTCTTGATTATCTCTCAATATCAACAAATTCAATTCCCCTATAAAAAGACACATGCTAACAGACTGGGTACACAAACAGGATCCAGCATTTTTCTACATATAAAAAACACACCTCAAATTAACAGACAGTTGCTATCTCAGAAGAAAGGTGGAAAAAGGCTTCCATGCAAATTCTCTCAAGAAAAAAACAGGAGTTGCAATATGAACATTCAATAAAATAGACTTTAAACCAAAAGTTTTCAAGTGAGAAAAGAAAGGACTCTTCTTATTCATCAAAGGAAAAATCCTCCAAGAGAAAATCTCAATTTTGAACACCTATGCAACAAAAGCAAGGGCACCCACATTAATAAACAAAATTACTAAAGATCAAAATATTCACTGAATCCCACACAATAACAGGGAGAGACTTTAACACCCAATTCTCAATAATGGACTGGTCATACAAATGAAAACTAAACAGAGTTATGGTGAAATTAATAGAGTTTATGAACCAAGCTGATTTAACAGAAATCTTTGGAACATTTTACCCTAAAACAAAAATGGCACCTTCTTCTCAGCACCACATGGCACCTTCTTCAAAATTGACCATAGAATCAGTTACAAAACCAGCCTCAACTGATACAAGGTGATTGAAATAATCCCATGCATCCTCTCAGATCATTACAGACTAAGACTAGTCTTTAATAACAACACAAACAACAGAAAACTCACATACCCATGGCAACTGAATAACTCTATACTCAATGAAAACTTGGTCAGGGAAGAAATTGAAAAAGAAATTAAAGACTTCCTAGAGGTTAATGAAAATGAAGACACACCATAGATTATTTTATGGAACACAATGAAAGAAGTACTAAGAGGGAAATTCAAAGCAATGAGTGCCCTGGTAAAGAAATTTGAAAGATACTACACTAGCAACTCAACAGCATATCTGAGAGCTCTAGAAAAAAAGAAGACCAAACACACAAGAGGAGTAGATGGCAGCAAATATTCAACCTCACAGCTGAAATCAACCAAATAGGAACAAAGAGAACTTCACAAAGAATCAAGAAAACCAAATTCTGGGTTTTGAAAAAAAATCAACAAGATAGATACACCCCTAGCCAAACAAACTAAAGGTCCCAAAGACAGTATACAAATTAACAAAATCAAAAATGAAAAGGGAAACATAACAACACTAGTGGAGAAAATTCAAAACAATCATCAGATCCTACTACAAAAGACTATACTCAACAAAATTGGAAAATCTAGATGAAATGGATGGTTTTCTAGACATATACCACATGATGATGACAGTATACATGAACAATACCAAAAATGCTACCAGAGAACTTCTACAGCTGATAAACAACAGTAGCAAAGTAGCTGGAAATAAAACTAACTCAAACTACTCATTAGTCTTCCTTTACAAGAATGATAAATGGGATGAAAAGAAATTAGAGAAAGAACACTCTTCAAAGTAGTCACAAGTAATATAAAATAACTTGGGGTAACTCTGACCAAACAAGTGAATTATCTGTATGAAAAGAACCTCGTCTCTCAAGAAAGAAATTAAATAAGAGTTCAGAAAATAGAGAGATCACCCATGTTCATGGACTGGTAGAATTAAAATAGTAAAAATGACCATCCTACTAAAAGCAATCTACAGATTTAATGAAATCCCCTTCAAAATCCCAACAAAATTCTTCAAAGATATGAAAAAATAAATTCTCAACTACATCTGGAAAAGCAAAAAACACAGAATAGCTAAAACAACCCCTAATAATCAAAGAACTGCTGGGGGAATCACCATCCTAGACCTCAAGCTATACGACACAGGGATAGTGATAAAAATAACATGGTATTGGTATAGAGACAGGTAAATCCTGAAATAAAAGCAAGTACTTATGGTCACTTGGTCATTGACAAAGAAGTCAAAAAAAATATACAATGGGAAAAAGGAAGCATCTTTAATAAATTGTGCTGGTCTAACTGGCAGTCTGTCTGTAGGAAAATGAAAATAGATACATATTTATCACCATGCAGAATGCTCAACTCCATGTGGACCAGAAACCTCAACATCAAGAACCCAGATACACTGAGTCTAATAAGGGACAAAGTGTGAAAGAGCCTCAAACTCAGTAGGACAGGGGACAATTCCTGAACAGAATTCCCATGGCTAAGGCCCTAAGATCAAGAATTGATACATGAGGCTTCCCTTCTGCGACTTCTGTTCCTGTCTGCACTGAAGAGACAGGTACCCAAGTTCCCCCCAATATAACATCGCTCGGGACACGACCTGTTGGGGCTTCCATCTGGTCCCAAGAACGGGACAGCACTGTGGTCGTCTGGGCGCCAGATTTGCTGTAAGCCATCTCCTCTGAAGGGTGGCCAGTGCCACCCAGAGTGTGCAGGGTGCACTCCGCCATCTTTGCTCCAGTGTCCGGGTGATCGGGACTGCCAAGCTCGGAGACAGATGGGCATAATAACGCTTGGGTCTCTGGCGGCTTGTGTGTACGCTGCTCGCAGGAGCTGGGCAGGGCTGCAGTAACCTGCACGCCAGCTCTGCTGTGGGACTTCTGCCTTGCAGAGGGACGCCCCCTTCCTCCAACTCTGGGAGAGATCACACACCCCTGCACAGGGCAGGAGCCTACAAGCCTCCCTTTGGCGACCTCTGCTCCGGGAATCCATTAAGCTGAGCCTTTGGATGTGTAGGGACTCCCCATTATAACATCACTTGGAGCAAGGCACATCAGGGCTCCAAAGTCACTCAGGAGCAGGGCAGGCCCCAGAAATCGGTGCCAGGGGAATCCTGGTAATCCAGGGTGACCAGAAGTAGCTTTGCAGGCTCACAGGAGGTCCAACCAACAGCCAGTGACAGCAGGACCAACTAACATCGGAGGTAACCAGATGGCAAAAGGCAAACGTAGGAACGTTACTAACAGAAATCAAAGTAATATGGCACCATCCGAACCCAACTCTCCAACAGCAGCAAGTCCTGGATACCCCACCACACCCGAAAGACAAGATCTGGATTTAAAATCACTTCTCATGATGCTATTAGAGGATCACAAGAAGGACACAAATAAATCAAATAAAGAATTACAGGAGACCATGAATCAATGGTTAGAAGCCCTTACAAAGGAAACACAAAAATCTCTTAGAGAAATGCAGGAGAACAGGGATCAAAAGATGGAGGCCCACAAGGAGACAACACAAAAATCACTTAAAGAAATGAATCAACGGGTAGATGCACTTTCAAAGGAATCACAAAAACTGCATAAAGAAATGCAGAAGAATATGGGTCAACAGACGGATGCCCATAGGGAGGCAACACAAAAAGTGCTTAAAGAAATGAATCAACGGATAGATGCCCTCACAAAGGAAACACGAGGTCTGCTTAAAGAAATGCAGGAGACGATGGGTCAACAGATAGACTCCCATTAGAAGGAAACACAAAAATCGCTCAGAGAAATGCAGGAGAACTTGGGTCAACAGGCAGAAATCCTGAAAGAGGTAACGCAAAAATACCTTAAAGAAATACAGGAAAATACAAACAAACAAGTGAAGGATCTCAGCAAATCCATCCAAGATCTAAAAAAGGAAGTAGAAACAACTAAGAAATCACAAAGGGAGACAACTTTGGAGATAGAAAACCTTGGGAAGAAATCAGGAGTCATAGATGCAAACTTCAACAATAGAATACAAGAGATGGAAGAAAGAATCTCAGGTGCTGAAGATACCATAGAAAGCATCGACTCAAGAGTCAAAGAAAATGCAAAATGCAAAAAACGTGAAACCCAAAACATCCAGGAAATCCAGGACACAATGAGAAGACCAAACCTAAGGATTATAGGTATAGATGAGAGTGAAGACTTGCAACTTAAAGGGCCAGTAAACATCTTCAACAAAATTATGGAGGAAAACTTCCCTAACCTAAAGAGAGAGATGTCGATGAACATAAAAGAAGCCTACAGAACTCCAAACAGACTGGACCAGAACAGAAATACCTCCCGTCGCATAATAATCAAAACACCAAATGTACTAAACAAAGAAAGAATATTAAAAGCAGTAAGAGAAAAGGGCCAAGTAACATACAAAGGAAGACCTATCCGAATCACATCAGACTTCTGACCAGAGACTATGAAAGCCAGAAGATCCTGGGCAGATCTCATGCAGACACTAAGAGAGCACAAATGCCAGCCTAGACTACTATACCCAGCAAAACTCTCAATCACCATAGATGGAGAGACCAAGATATTCCATGATAAAACCAAATTTTCACAATATCTTTCCACAAATCCAGCCCTGCAAAGGATAATAGGCGGAAACCGCCAATACAGAGAGAGAAACAACACCCTGGAAAAAATGAGATTGTAACCTTCTTGCTTCAAACCCAAAAGTAGATAACCACTCAAACATAAAGATAGCATCAAGAATGGCAGGTGGCAATAATCACTATGCCTTAATCCCTCTTAATATCAACGGTCTCAGTTCCCCATTAAAAAGACATAGACTAGCAGACTAGATACGTAAACAGGACCGTGCATTTTGCTTCATGCAGGAAACGCACCTCAGTGTCAAAGACAAACACTACCTCAGAGTAAAAGGCTGGAAAACAATTTTACAAGCAAATGGTCCCAAGAAACGAGCCAGAGTTGCCATCCTAATATCAGATAAAATTGATTTTCAACCTAAAGTCATCAAAAAAGACACAGAAGGACACTACATACTGATTAAAGGAAACAGAAACAGAAGGAACACTACCCAACTCGTTCTATGAAGCCACAATTACACTAATACCAAAAGCACACAAAGATCCGACAAAGAAAGAGAATTTCAGGCCAATCTCTCTTATGAATATCGATGCAAAAATACTCAATAAAATTCTTGCCATCCGAATCCAAGAACACATCAAAACGATCATTCACTATGATCAAGTAGGCTTCATCCCAGTGATGTAGGGATGGTTCAATATAAGGAAATCCAACAATGTAATCCACTATATAAACAATCTCAAAGAAAAAAACCACATGGTCATCTCATTAGATGCTGAGAAAGCATTTGACAAAATTCAGCATCCTTTCATGCTAAAGGTCTTGGAAAGATCAGGAATTCGAGGCCCATATCTAAACATAGTAAAAGCAATTTACAGCAAACTGGTAGCCAGCATCAATCTAAATGGAGAGAAACTTGAAGCAATCCCACTAAAATCAGGGACTAGACAAGGCTGCCCTCTCTCTCCATATCTTTTCAATAAAGTACTTGAAGTTCTAGCTAGAGCAATTAGACAACAAAAAGAGGTCAAAGGGATACAAATTGGAAAGGAAGAAGTCAAACTATCACTATTCACAGACGATATGATAGTATACTTAAGAGACCCAAAGAACTCCACCAGAGAACTCCTACAGCTGATAAACGACTTCAGCAAAGTGGCCGGATATAAAATCAACTCAAGCAAGTCAGTAGCCTTCCTATACTCAAAGGACAAGCAGGCTGAGAAAGAAGTAAGAGAAATGATACCCTTCACAAGAGCCACAAACCATATAAAGTGTCTTGGTGTGACTCTAACCAAACAAGTGAAAGATCTGTATGACAAGAACTTCAAGTCTCTGAAGAAATAAATTGAAGAAGACTTCAGAAGATGGAAAAGTCTGCAATGCTCATGGATTGGCAGAATTAATATAGTAAAAATGATCATCTTGCCAAAAGCAATATTCAGATTCAATGCAATCCCCATCAAAATCCCAAATCAATACTTCATAGAGTTAGAAAGAGCAATTCAAAAATTCATCTGGAATAACAGAAAACCCAGAATAGCTAAAACTATTCTCAAGAGTAAAAGAACATCTGGGGGAATCAGTATCCTGGACCTCAAGCTGTACTACAGAGCAATAGTGTTAAAAACCGCATGGTATTGGTACAATAACAGGCATGTAGATCAATGGAACAGAATTGAAGACCCAGAAATGAATCCAGACTCCTATGGTCACTTGATCTTTGACAAAGGAGTTAAAACCATACAGTGAAAAAAAGATAGCCTTTTCAACAAATGGTGCTGGCTCAACTGGAGGTCAACATGCAAAAAAATGCAAATTGACCCATTCTTATCTCCTTGCACTAAGCTCAATTCCAAGTGGATCAAAGACCTCCACATAAAACCAGACACACTGAAACTAATAGAAAGGAAACTAGGGAAGAACCTTGAACATATGGGCACAGGGGAGAATTTCCTGAACAGAACTCCAATAGCTTATGCTCTAAGATCAAGAATAGACAAATGGGACCTCATTAAATTACAAAGTTTCTGTAAGGCAAAAGACACTGTCAAAAAGACAAAAAGACAACCAACTAACTGGGAAATGATCTTTACCAACCCTACATCTGACATAGGGCTAATATCCAATATATACAAAGAACTCAAGAAGGTAAACTCCAGAGAGGCAAGTAACCCTATTAAAAAATGGGGTACAGAGCTAAACAAAGAGTTCTCACCTGAAGAATATCTAATGGCTGAGAAGCACCTAAAGAGATGTTCATCATGCTTAGTGATTAGGGAAATGCAAATCAAAACAACCCTGAGATTCCATCTCACACCAATCAGAATGGCTAAGATCAAAAACACAGGAGACAGTAGTTGTTGGCGAGGGTGTGGAGAAAGAGGAACACTCCTCCACTGCTGGTGGGATTGCAAGCTGGTAAAACCTCTCTGGAAAGCAGTCTGGCGGTTCCTCAGAAAACTGGATGTGACACTCCCGGAGGATCCGGCTCTACCACTCCTGGGCATATACCCAGAGGCTTTATCTGCATGCAATAAGGACACATGCTCCACTATGTTCATAGCAGCCTTATTTATAAAAGCCAGAAGCTGGAAAGAACCCAGATGTCCCTCAACGGAAGAATGGACTCAGAAGAAGTGGTATATTTACACAATGGACTACTACTCTGCAATTAAAAACAATGAATTCAGGAAATTCCTAGGCAAATGGTCAGAACTTGAAAATATCATCCTTAGTGAGGTAACCCAATCACAAAAGAACACACATGGTATGCAGTCACTGATAAGGGGGTATTAACCCAGAATCTCGGAATACCCTAGACACAATTCGCATATCAATAGATTTCTAAGAAGATGGAAGGAGAGACCCCTGGTCCTGGAAAGAGTGGATGTAGGGAAATGCCAGGAAGGAGAAGTGAGAGGGGGGTGAATGGGGAAAAGAGGGAGGGAAGAGGGCTTATGGGACTTTCAGGGAGGGAGGAAACGGGAAGGGGAAATGATTTTGAATGTATATAAAAAAAAACTTAGAAAATAAAATTAAAAAAAATAGAAAGAACATTAATGACAGCTGAAAAACAATTCTTTTTCTCTATTCTTAGATGTGGACATCCAATGTTAACCTTTTTACACTTGCATGACCTTCACAGATGGCTATTATAAATGAAAACATACAATATTTGTCTAATTGTTAAAGTTGAGCTTATTTAGTATGTATACAAGGTTTAATCTTTGAAATGTCACAAAAACAAACCAACAAAGAGCTCTGCTTCTTTGAGTAGAACTTGATGTAATTCTCATGTTGGAATTATTTGATCTGCCTTGGTCTTTCTTTAGGTTTGTACGTTCTACTATCATTATGAAACTTTGTCTCTGTTGAAAATTGTCATTTACTGTTTACATTTTTCACATTCTATGACAGTGGCAGTACAATATTTTGTGGTTTGTAAAGATTTGGTTAATTATGCACAGGGTTTTAATAGTAAAACCAGTGTTAAGGTTGAAAAAATCATAAATAAGAATTAATGTAATAGTAATATTATTTGCTGAAATTATTATGTGTATAGAAATATAATTCCTTGTTCTCAACATTTAATTCTTTTTTCAACTCAGAAATTTCCATTTAAAGCTATATAAGAAGTGTGGAAAAACATCAAAGAATATAGTACAGGATATTCTTCAAAAGAAATCATAGAACTGAGAAGGAAATCCCATGAAAAAGTTGTAATTCTTACAAGAACTTCCCTTATTCTAGTGGTCTCTTGACATTTCAGTGTTTACATAAACAGAATGCAAGAAAATTCAAATAAAGATTCAGATATTCTAAAAGAAGTGCAATCTTACCCACAAACAATAGATTAGTGTAATTCTCCAACATCACCTCCATGTACAATGACCGCTGAGCAAAATTGAGACATTTCCATTCCTCCAGTGAGAAGTCCAAAGACACATCATTGAAGGTTAACAGACCCTGTAATGGAAAACAACTTATTTGCTACTGGGCAAAATTGTTTTCCTATGTTAATAAAATGCCAGAAAGATTAGGAGATACTCTCTGATACAGATGAAAAAAGAACAATATTGAAGGACAAATGTTTTTTAAAAGTTTAATAGAGATATGTCTGAAGATATGAACTGCTGCTCTTTCATAGACAGTGTATACAATGACTTACTATAATGTTCTCATTTATTAAGGCCCTCACATTCATGAATTTTCTGTGGCTTTCTGAGACCTTAGCAGCAATTGAAAGATTTGCCACTAGCACTACATTCAGAAATTTTGTGTACAGTGGGATTGTATAATATCTTTTTAAAGTCCTGTTTTATGAAATTTGTTTTCCAGCAACCTCATGGCACTACTCCATGGATTTTTTAACCCAGTTCTTTAAAGTCCAAAGATTTCCACTGAACACTACTGACAGGAAGAATATACAACACATATGCATAATTTCAGGTAAATGAAACCAACATACATTATACAAAAAAAAGATGTTAACTCTAATAAAATATACTTTACTAAAATAGTCATAGACTTCCTTGTATTGTCACCTCTCTGAGAATGAATGATATAATCATCTTAAAAGCAGCAAACGTTTTCAGAATATAACACATACATTTGATATCTATATTCAGTAATATACCTTTATGAAATATGAATTGATATTAAACAGAATACCGGTGTCACATCACAGATGGTAAAGTTATAATGAGGAAAAATATGCTTCCAATTCTACAATATCCACCTTGCTCAAATGTGGACACTAGTTCAATCCTGTGTGAAGCTGTGTCTCACATGACTGTACTGTAACATATCTATTTAACATTTGATGCCTATATAAAAGACTACCAACTTTCTATAAGAAAAAGGTAGAATATGACATAGAGAATTAATGGATGGACTAAATGTCAACTTCAGTGAAGTGGTTGCATATAAAATTAACTCAAACAAATCAGTAGCCTTCCTCTATTCAAAGGCTAAATGGGCTGAGAAAGAAATTAGGGAAACAACACCCTTCACAATAGTCACAAGAAATATAACATATTTGATGTGACTTTAAACAATCAAGTGAAAGATCTGTTTGACAAGAACTTCAAGTCCCTGAAGAAAGAATACGAAGAAGACCTCAGAAAATGGAAAGATTTCCCATGCTCAAGATTGGCAGGATTAACGGAGGAAAAATGGCCATCTTACCAAAATCAATCTACAGATTAAATGCAATACCCATCAAAATTCTAACTCAATTCTTCACAGAGCTAGAGCAGTTCCCAGATTGATCAGGAATACCAAAAATCCCAGGATGGCAAAAACTAATCTCAATTATATGCGAATTTCAGTGGGAATCATCATTCCTGACCTAAAGCTCTAGTACAAAGCAATAGTGATAAAAACAACATGGTATTGGTAAAGAGACAGGCAGGCAGGACAATGGAATAGTACTGAAGACCAAGAAATAAACTCACACACCAAAGGACCAAGGGAAATAACCATTTCTGTATTGAGAACTTACCATAGAGCACCACACTGGGCAGAATCTCTTGAGACAAAAAGATTTCAGGTGTAAACACAACCATGACCATTGTGTTACATGAAATGCCCCCCCCCCAAAAAAAAGATACAATCGATAGAATTCAAAAAACTCAACAAGATGATGGGCTAAAGTGAGGACTCCTCGGTCCCACCTATGTGGGAGAAGAAACAAGCAATCAAAGTAGGAAGGAAGGGATCTGGCAGGTAAAGTGGATGGAGGCTATGGGGCGAAAGAAGGGAACCTGATCTGGTATCTTGTGAGGAAATGGACTGAAGCCCTGAGGGTCAAGATAAAGAATGGAAACAGGCAACCTAGGGAGGGAGGAGGTTGGGGGGATCTTGCAGAATGTACCAGAGACTTGGAAGGTGACAGACTCTCAGGACTCAAAGGGAGTCTTTGAGTCTTTTTTTTGTATAGTGTATGTTGGTTTCAAAGCTGGACCCCTGAGATCTCTCAAACACTGAATGAACCAACCAGTTCAGGACCTTAGATGAAATGCATGACAGTAGGGAGAGAGAATATATAGAGCCTACCTCCACCAGGACGACAGGGTATCCAGTGAGGGAGGGGGTTGCAAAACTCTGACCCATATTATTCCTGTCTGAAAGAACTGCAGAGATAGAAATGGAGACGAGCCTGAGGAAGAGAAGGTCCAGCCACAGGTCCAAAGAGAGATCCACCTCAAGGGGATGTCCCAAGACCTGAGACTATTTCTGAGGCTATGGAGTCTTCACACAAAGGGACCTAGCATTACTGCCCTCCAGAAGACCCAACAAGCTGTTGAAAGAGTCAGATACAGATATATGCAGAAAACCAATGGACAGAAGCTGCTGATCACTATGGTTAAATTAGGGAAAGACTGGAAGAAACTGAGTAGGAGGGCAATCCTTAAGGAGGATCAACAGTCTCAGTTAAGCTGGACCCCTGAAATCTCTCAAACACTGAACCAACCAGTCAGAATAAACCAGCTGATATGAGAACACACATATACATAAGAAAAGGGCTGAGGCTTGGTTCAGTCAGAGAAAATGAATCCAATCCTCAAGAGACTAGAGGCACCAGGGAGTTTACAGGTCTGGTTGTGTGGAGAGTGGGGGTGGGGAGTGTGGAAATCCTTGTGGAGACAGTGGTTGGGGAGAAGGAATGGAATGGGCAACAGTCAGATCATGGATAGGGGCTATGGGGGAATGAAATCTGGAATGTAAAAAAATAAATAATAAATAAAAGTCATAAAAGTTGCAAAATTTAAAAAAAAGACTACTGCAACTGCATCTGCTCACAAATACAGCACTGTTAATGGCAAAAGAAAGACACATATTCCTGCCATCATCTGTGCCTCCAGCGATCTAATATATTTACTATTAGGATTCAAGACAGTGAGGTTCTTATAATTTTATCCTTCTACAAATTGTTCTCCTCCATATATTGCTCAGTGACATCAGTGTCCACATATTTCAATATCCACAATCACAAGCTTTTGTCTGGAACCCTGACCATATATGAAATGCAACTTCTGTGGCAAATGAGTCTTTCCTTCCAGAGTAATATAAAAGTCTACAGTTCCATCCAATGTAGAAATTAGCCATTGATATCATTTTTGAGAATCATTTACAATAGATTCTCTTTGAGACCTGCAGGTCTTCAGCCCATGGAAATTGTGTGTTCTAACAGTAGAAAATCCAGTGAAAATATCATGATTTTATATATGTGAAAGTCCTAAACATTAAATCTTCTTTATACCAGAAGAAAATTAAGATCTTAGAAAATAAGCCCTTTAGATAACACTACTACAGGCAGACACTAGAACATTTTTTTTTATTTTCTAATTTTTTTATTTACATTCCAAATGTAAATAAAAAAAATTAGAAAATAAAAAATGATTTCCCCTTTCCCGTTTGAATGACTTGAATGACAAAGAGATTTCTAAAGGAAATGTGGACAGCACACTGACCTGTGAAGTGTTTACCAGAGAAACACTCGTTCTTTTTGTTGTTCTTCTCCAAGTTTCAAATATTGGAACTCTTCTCGAAATTTCACAACACAGTTTGAAAAACACAAAGATAAAATTAATAAAACCCCATTATGGACAATGATAAACCACGTAAAATACATTAAAAGCAAAATGAGACCAGGAATCTTCTCAACATTTCAACAGACATGATAGCATGGAGTGCCATATTTAGTGTGGAAAGGAATATGAATATAACCTGAGGACTCTTTCTAACATCAGCCTGTACCAGACAAAAACAGGAGCACAAGCATATCTTCTGTAAAACACTATTACTCAGAGTTATTTCTGAGGACTTATCTTCCTGGGTCTATACTCAAGGACAAAGCGCTATTGACTACCATGATTGATGCCTATAATTGAATGGCATTTCATTAGCCATCACACTAGAATACAATATCTGTGTCTTTAATGAGATTCCACTTCATTCAAACTGGTAGATACAGTATATCTGTTTTCCATGTGTGTCTGTTGTCTTGGAGTACAAAGATTCTATCTGCCATATATCATGGCATTTTCAAAGAGAATAAGCTATCAGATTTAGTGACAGCCATTTTCATCATCATTATCTAAGAAGGCTTTCAATTGGTCATGAGATTAAACCTATATTTCCAACTTACTTCTCCTTTCAATATGGCTCTGTTTTCTAACTCCCATGCACACCTATCCATGCATTGATCTTGATCTCTTGACATCTACATGAACGCATTAATATGTGGAATATTAGAATAAAAGTCAGAAAAGTGTTTAAATAATATTTAATTCTGCTAAAATTTTAATCCAGTTGTTCTCCCCTTTTCTAATGGTGTGGTAAGCTTTTACGACAGTTCCAGGAACTCATAAATTGATGCATCTACATGTTTCAGACACACATGCAGATTGATAACAGGAGTGGTGAATCATGTCCCAAGACCTTAAGAAATATGTGTTTTATGATGGTTGGTCTTTGACATCCCTTGTGAAAGTGTCAATTGACCACAAAGAAGTCACAATTTTGGGTTGAGAACATGGTTTCTAGGCAATGTGAAAACAAAAGCAAGGAGGAGGCATGGTAGAATCTCACTGATAGCTCCCAGGGTGTGTGTGTGTGTGTGTGTGTGTGTGTGTGTGTGTATGCAAGAATGTGTGAAATGGGTCTCACTTATAGCTTCAGGGTGTATGTAAATATATGAAAAAAATGTGTGAAATGGGTCTCTTGGCATACATAGAAAAATATATACATATGCATATATGCAAACAAACATACATATATACATATATATGCTTATGCATGAATAAAAACAAAAGAATTCATTCTGAACTTCAAGATACTATAACTGAAGAAACTTGTCAAATATTCTGCAAATTTTATGTATTTCATTGACCTTATATTTCTCTCATAACAAATATTTCTCTTGGCATTTGACAGGTATGTGAATTATTTCTTTCAATGTCCCTACCTAGGAAGTTTAGATTGACACTGGGAAATAGCAGATGATGCAGTGCCATGAAAAGTCATAAAATTAATGAGAATTGATGAGGAAAATATTGATTTCCTAGGAACAATAAACCATAAACAATAAACCTATGTCATACCAATAGGCCAGGGAATAATTGAATGTAGACACCCAGGTTCTCACTGTTCCTTCTAACACTGTCTGAGGAATAAACATACACAGCACTGAATTCACAAATTTCTAAGAAAACCCCACAATAAACTTGCACAGAAAATAGTGCAGAATACAGAAAGAAGGGGAATGTGGTACAACCTCACACAAAGATGAATTTACCTGGATCCAAAAGCAAATGACCATAAAAATATGCACACAGAAAATCATAACAGTACAGGTGTACCAGTGTAAATTGAAAAAAAGTTTCTCTCTAATAGATGCAGAAAGTAAACTCAACTTGATTTCATCCCAGAGATTCAAAACTGTTTCAACAAGCACAAACCAAACAACTCAAGGCACAAACTATGCATAATCAGTGAAAGAAGACTCACAACCATGTCAATATATCTATGAAATGCCTAGGGCAAAATATCATAGTCGATCACTGTGAAAGTTCTAAAGCATGTGAAAATAGAAGGAAAATTACTGAATCTAATGAAGATAATAGTCAACATCCTAAACCTATCATTACAAAAACTGAAGACAGTTGCCATCAATCTATTCTAGTCAAAAGAGAGATAAGGATGTGCAAAGCAAACTTATCACAGTGCAGCAGGGCTTACAAAGAGAAAGTAAGACTTAGTTAGAATAATTTCAATGTTCAAATAAGGATAAGTTGAAGGCAAGTTTTCTCAAATTACAAGAAACATAATTTTTCAACTAAAGAGCTACAAATATCCCAAGAGAGTAATTCAACTTGATAATAAACTTAATAAGATATAGAAAAATACAAGAAAATATCATTTGATTTTATACATGCCTAAAGAAAAATCTGAGAAGTCAGAAGACCACTCAGTGTCTACAAGGATCTTGGATATGCTGGTTTACCATACAAAGTACTAAAAAGTGCTCTGTAGACTGATGAGTGTAAGGAGTCATTAATGGTTCTCCCTAGATGCTGACACTAGGGCTGTAATACCAACCTGTCTGACAAGGTATGTCTTCCACTGTAGAATTGACAAGTAGATAACAGAAACTTTACTGGATTGAACTGAGGTCAGCCTACAGTTGAAATACAGACATGGAACTGGAAGCTGGTCAAAAGTCATCTAAAGATCAAAGGACCAAAGTTGACTTTATAGCTGATATACTGCAATATGTAGAAATACTGCATATGCATTTAAATTCTTAGGGCTTTCAGCCAAAGTCAGACAAACATGGTTTGTAAGGAGAAACTGACAATTCAGAGAGTGCTGAGTAAAAAGCCAGGAGTGGGGAAACAGGAAAAGTTCTAAAAGATGGACGAACTGGAGTTATGGAAACCCATACTGTCATTTACCATGAAACATGGAATGATGAATATATGACAGCATGGATTCCCAACTAAAACCTGTCTCAGAAGATACTTGAAATACAAGGATATAATGAAAACATGAATAAAAAGGGATGGGACAGAGAATGGAGAGATGGTAACTGTGGAAGCACTCTGGGGCACTTCATGTACAAAGGGCACTCACCTGAAAATGCAAGCAGTAGAGAATTTAGACAGCATAGTTTAAAACAAATTCTAGGAGCTTTGTAATATCTGAAAGAACAAAGAAACCAGAGAATGCAAGTACTCTACCAGAATGTTTCTCTGTAAATATTCTAACAATTATAGTATGTATGAAAAAAATGAGGATAGTCCTTAATTCATATGATAGAAAATTTACTGACAACAGGAATTTCTATAAAACAACAATTGGAGATGTAGGTAAAAGCATAATGCTGTCATAGCCACAATATGTAAAACTTGATGCCTATGGCATTTGTGGACAGCATCAAGTGCGTAATAAAAAATGGATACAGGAATACGTGAATTTTCAGGTAGCAATCAGGACATATTTGAAGGCATGTCACTTTATGATGCTTGCCTGTGACATACAGAGTGAGTAACGTTGTCATTTCTAACAGCAACAGATCATAAATGCCTGCTCCAGTGACAGATGCTGTACTTTAAATTCAAAAATAGTAAATATATAAAATGAGTGTATATCATGTAATTATCTTGCCTATGTGTATAATAGCAAAAGTACATCTTCTATTTCATGGAGACTGAACAACAGCTAATTTTAGAATGGGAAGAATAACCCATGACTTTACATACTTCACCCATGAAGTCAATATGAACACTAGGGCTTCGACTTTAAATCTTGGAACTGACATCTTCAAATACACACCTGATTCTGAATAGTCACAATTTCACACTTTTGAGCCTTCTGGTCAAAATTAACTATCACTTGGTTCATCACAATCTTCTTAATGTAGATAGACACAAATAGCAATGTGTAGTGTTCAGACCTTATGAATCTTGAGTACTAGAAGACCATAGCATTCTAGGCAAGCATTCCCTAGGAATGTCTCTTAGAGCCTGGATTCATGTACTCACAGATTTATTTGACGATTGTCATATCTAAGTGCTATAACAATGTACATGTCTTTCCAGTTTTCTTGTTCTATCCCTTATCTTCAAAAGAGATGATATTATAGTAACATATAGTAGTACTAAATATGTATCTATAGATTAAAATCAGGAGTGCATGGAATAATATATATCAAGACCTGAGAGAACATAACTGGCAACTGTAATGTTAAATCTAGAAAAGGGGCTACTAGTATTGAAAGTGTATAGGTATATTTGAACCTAGTAATACATTAAGACATGTTTTATAGAGAAAAACCTACTTAGATAATAAACTCATGAAAATATGCACAAAAGAATAAGACATAAATTTTTCATGAGGTCAAAAGTAATAACACATTACTTGTAAAGAATGAATGGCAACAAGAAAACTAGGAAATATTCCTAATGTACAACACAGTAAAGCTCTATTCTACACAAGGAATGGGGAAAATATGAACCATACTTTGCCACTCACAATGCCAGCAAAATTTCTAGATTACCAATCCTAAGGAATACAATCTCACAAAGAAGAGAATTTCATTGACCAATCATCAAAGTAGTTCCCCATAAAATCCTTGGTAGAAGTCAGATTAGATAAAACACCTATCTACATAATGAAGAGTATTATTTTTGAATCTTGGTTTTCAGTTTATGAAAAAGAAATTGTGCAGAGGAAAACTGAATGAATATTATGTAGGGATATTTGAGTCTGTTCTAACTTAGGGTGTGGTTCAGCCATGACGCACAACTTTAATCACTGTGGTTGGAACACAAGCAAGCCCTTAGTATTCACTTTAATTCCAAATAACAAAAGACAATTACTAAGTAGAAGGAGGCACCCATGTTTGAAAGTGTGGTCTAATTGAATGGCAGAAAACGTGAAATGTCAGAGAAAGATCTGACAGAACAGGATATGCACAACTCTCCTATGGTGAGAGAGAAAAGGGAAGATATTTAAGGAAGAAAAAGACAGTAAAGGAAGAAGAGAATAGTAAAGGAATACAGTAGAGTGCATGGGAGCAGTAGAGTGCAGTTGAGAGGGTAGAGGAACAGAGAGGGAGAAGGCAACAGTTTTAATGGCAGAATTTTACAGAGTACATGCTATGCACAGGTAAAGAAAGAATGAGCAAGAGAAAGACAAGGAGTCAGAAAATTTTAAAAAGATTAATTTAAGGCCAAGCAGATCAATACAGTGCCTCAAAGATGAACCAGATTGAATAAGACAGCTGGGAGAGGATTGTGATCTGAATAGCTGAGTTGTACCAGTCAGTTAAGAGCTGAGAAAGAACAAGAAAGGAGAAGCTTATTCAGAAGGAAATTTTAGAAGCTGGAAACTCTCTAGGTCTAGATAAGATTGTTTAGAGGCTATAAGCTTCCAGGACTAGGCCTAGGTAAATAGAAGCAGTAGGCCTTGTAGACAAAATTTGCAATAGGAGAATACCAGTCACTTTTATAGCCCTATGCAAAATCTGAGAGTTCTCAGTATAAAAGCTTTCAATGTAAGAAGAAAATAAACATACCTCAGAATACTAAGGGAAAGAGATTCGAATCTAAACCAAACAGTAGTGAAAAGGTAAACAGTTATTATTCCACTCTAATCAGGACTAACTCAACACACTGCATCAATAAGAACACAATTCAAGGACTAAATATCATTTAGACTGTAAAAAATATGTGATTCAGAAAGCAAGTGCATCTTCTGGAGAAAAACAACTCAGCTCAGATCATTCATTCTGTCAACAAATATCATGGACTGACTCTCTGGTGGTAGCATTCAAAGTGTCAAAAAGTCCTATCCAAACTAGGGCAGGGGGTAGAGTTATCCATGGCCATCCATACACAGATTTGCATCCTGTGTGCTACGACCTCAATCTGCCAAGTAAGGCGTAGCCACTAGTATCATAGTGTCAAGATGCTCTGTGAGTAACAAGATTTTCTTGTTCTAGATTAGCCCATCTCCTCAGGAAAAAAAAATACATAGATTAAACTGAGAATCTGGCTAAAATCCAATGAGGAAGATCACAGGCCCTAGAAGGGAAAACACTACTGATATTTTCATCATGTGTAAATGGCCCTTGTCACACCCATCCCCTGAAGCTGATTTCAGTCTGGCTAAAAGAAACTTTGCTTTCAATGGACAGATGCTAATTCAGAACCTCAAAACTAATCACATATTAACATCAACTGACTGCTGCCTGCCCTGCCTACCATGGGAAATCCTCATCACATCTAACAATATTCTCACTGAAATTTTCCAGGATCAGGAATGAAATATAATCCTGCAAAAACCAAATTCATGTCCTCTTTCTACTGAACAGGTGAGCCCCAGCCCACCAATTGTTCAATCTTTCTAACACACCTGGATCCTTGAGACTCCTTGGCCTTTTCCATTCAGGGCTCTTAGTTTTGATTTATAGTTATGTAGTTTTGTCTGAGCATATAGAGACCTGAAAACAGGAAAATATTGATCAGAAAGAACCTGGAACATTTCATGGGACAAAAATGAAAGATGCCAACACCAGACAAAAGGATAAACATGAAGGAACGAGAATATGTCATGAAAATGTCTCTTTTTATCTGAGGATTTCAGATTACCCTAGAGATCTCAGAGTCAGTCACAAAGTGAACACAAATCGAGTCCTTTTCCCAGAAACTCGGAAGAGGAGCAAGGAAGAATGTGAAAAAAAAAAAGTGTTGTGATGCACAGAGTCCAGACTGTTGAACTTCTCCAACAAGGGATGTAAAAAAAGCCCTGAGTGCAGGGTCTAATCATTCCCACACCTGCTTGAAATCCATGTTGCAGAACACAACACATCATGAATGTGCATGGACAGAATGCTTTTCATGAACCAAGGAGACATTTTTCTTAATTAAGAGAGCAATCATAATTATTTCAAAGGAGCCGTCTAATTTTGACTTAATCTATACTTAGTTTTTTATCTATAAAAACATCTATCTTGGCCTGATATCATCCTCTCATAGCATGCTGGGCTGATCTTTGGAATGGTTCAAAGAAATTCAGGAGGAATGGCTAACTGGGGTGCCATTAACATATCAACACAGACTTTGTTGACTCAGCTTGGTCTTGGCTCCTGGTTCCTCACTTGGCCAGCCCCTCCACCCTCCTTGCTTGTCCTCAATGACCCTCCCCCCCCTCCATGACTTGGTTCAGCCTGTACCCAACCCAATACTGTGACTGCTTCCTCCCTGTGACTGAAAAGCCAAAAATTGACCTCGATGCACCACTAGCCCCCAATAAGCTATCTTCTTGGAATGCTGCAGATTGAGTGACTTTGAAAAATAATAAAGCCTCACAGGTAACCACAACGGTCTATAAAACTGCCTGTAGCATGTCAACAAAATCCATCTCTTGGTCAAGATGTAAAATTTTATAAAGTTTACCCACATGTTGGAACTAATTTTTCTCTGGTGACACTCAGGCTTAAGCTACAATATATCTTCTACTCAGCCATACCTTGCTATAGTCCTGACTTCATTCAAACCTAAGGAGTAACATTAATAACTAAGCCTATGAGGGCACATTTCTGAATGCTGTATTTACATCAAAGACTGCATATACCTCAGTTTTCAATTAATGGAGAGTATAACTTTGCTTGGTTCATGCCAATATTTACAGCCATACAAGGGTGCTTTATAATGAAAATTTTCTAATTCAATCAAATCTGCACTGGTCCCCCATATGACAAATATCTACAAAACTCTCTCTGGATGCTTATTCAGTTTCCAGGAGAAAGGGAACTGAAATGGCAAATGGAGGAACAGGGGAGCTGAGAAAGCATGAATGAATTTGAATTCGAGGAGTTTTTTTAAGGCTTTTTTGCAAAGACAACTCTCCTGGTACAAACTGCAGATAAGACCCAGGATCTATGAGGCTATTTCAGAAAAATATTCTGGCAACTATAAAATTAATTAAAATATCACCATAAACCCCAGTTCATAGGATCTTAAACTTCCTCATAAGTGTAAGTTCCCCACAACAGAATTGTGAGAGTGGCATCAGAAAATGCACCCCTGCTCCACACCCCTGCTCCACTCCTGCCCATTTCCCAGCCCAACAGCTCCTCTGACCTTGTAGGTGACAGGACCAGCTGCTGATTGTCCTAGGAGGCCAGCACAGCAACTGCAGATTAAGGAGGTTTTCAGGTTCTGCAAATACTAGGCACTAGTCTCCCAGCATGACTTCCTGACCAGGAGGCAGCCTAGTTGCATAGAGAATGCTGGAATTGTGGAATTTCCTGTCACTTTGACCTGGTTCCTCACAGCCACTCCTTCTGGACCCGCCCAGTATTCAGCAGCTTCCTGTAATTCTTCTAAGCCCACCTACTTCGGGACCTTTGAATTAATTAGTTTCCCAGTTCTTCACAGCAATATTTGTTCCTTTAGAATTTTGCTTGCTTGCTTGCTTGCTTGCTTGCTTGATTTTTACTTCCTTTTTATTTTGTCTTTTTCTTAAACTTATTTAAACAAGCAGGTGTGCCCTCCCTCCCTATCAGGAACCACTCTCCCAACTCTGTTGCAAGATGCCTTCCACACTACTGCAGCTGTCAGGATGCCCAGGACATAAGCCACACAGTTTCCCCACAACCTTGCTGACAGACAGGACCAGAATCACACCTGGGTTCTGAACCAATCAGAAACCAGTGATCCTGCCTAACTTCTCGCATTGTGAGTCTAGCTGCCTGGGCTAAAAGTACACAGGATTAAGCAAACCCTCTGAATTCTGATGCTGAGAATAAATACTTGAAACAAAGTAATACTAAGATAAAATTTCCTTGGATCAAACCACGAACCATATATGTATCCCCTAAGGAGGGCAATTTACAGGATATCCAAGATAAAAGAATTGAAAACCCAGATCAAAGAGATCAAAACTGTAAACCAGGTAGATCTACTGAAAGAGGAAAGGAACAAAATGATTTTTGGCAAAGAAAATAGCGGATGCCTGAAGAAAATGAGGAAAACATAGGATATGTAAATGGAGTTTCATAGGTACTTAGAAACACACACACACACACACACACACACACACACACACACACACAAACTCTGAAAATTAAATGCAGTATGGTGAATAATAATGTCTCATAGAGAACCTGTGGGAGCCAGATTATCAGACTTGAAAAAAGGTAGAAGAGCTGGATTCCTCAGTCAAACAAAATGATGAATTAAAATGTTAGGTTAAGGCACAATATTATTTACTACTTGAAGGGGGATGTTAAATAGAAAAGTTCCTTTAGAAAACTGTCTAGATTTTTCCCAGAAACAAAAGAAAAAGAAAGAAAGAAAACTAGAAATAGAACTATAATAAAGACTTCTCTGTTTAGTCATTTTCATAGATGGTTTCCTGATTGTTCTCTATAATACTCTATGTTCACCCGTGCACATATGCATATGCTCTGGAAAGGACACTCCAGAATTACCCAAGTCTCTTTAGAGATTCTTTCTAGATGGGAAATCAACTCTTTTCATGATTATAATAAGTTTCAGGACTCTCAGAAGACTTCTGAGGTTCATTAACTCTTAGGATGATTGTGACAGATTAAAACAGATTCTATTTCAGCATCAAGGTGAGAGCTAAGAAACACAAGCCTAGACCTGGGGGTCTGTCTTTAAATTACAGATTTCTGAGCCCATGGACACCTTTCAGAGGGCAGGGCTTCTTGTTTTCCTTTGTGGTGAGTTTTACTTTTTTCCCATATTCTATGTACGCAAAAACTGATCTCATAAACTAACTGATTCTGCATATATGAATAGATTACACATATTGGTGATTAATAAAGTATCTGAGTTGAATTAAGAATAATAGCCATTCCTTCAGAGGCATTTAACTAAGGGTGAGTCCTACAATGAATTCTATACTTCATGTTCCCTGTGCTTTTGATCCTCTGTTTGTCTATTGGACGAATTTAAATGTGACTGAAGTATGAAGACTGTCCTGTGTATCTCTACCTGTGTGTCTGCCATCTGTCTCTGGGTTTGTGTCTATCTGTGTATTTTGTATGTATTTGTCCATTGTCTATTTGTATCTTCCTGGCTGCCATTAAAAAGAGCTTTGCAATTTTTATGAAACATTAAGGAAACCATCACATGGGGAAGGAATGGGATAGTGTATAGAAATCTTTAACAGAGTTTTAAAAGGATTAGGTAACTGACAGCAAGTGATCAAGACAACAAACAATTAAAAACATCACTGTATATCAGTCAATATCCACAATGGTAAATTCATTTAGGAAAGTTGCTTTAAGCTTCCCTATTTCATGCTTTCAGCAAATGACATTCAAGCATTTTTTGGTCTGGGCATGAAAAAGTACACAAATTACCATTGTAGCTATGCATCAAGTTAGTTAAAAGTTGATAACAAGGGACCCTAGGGGGTTTTCCAGTCCCATACCTTCCTATAAGCTTCCCCCTCCTGCCTGGAGTCAAGTCTAGGCCAAGTTCCAGTCTACACCCACAGGAACATTCTTGAGTAAAATATTCTCAGAATGTACCCAGATGTCCCTCAAGAAAGGAATGGATACAGAAAATGTGGTCCATTTATACAATGAAGTACTACTCAGCTATTAAAAACAATGAATTCATGAAATTTGTAGGCAAATGGATGGAGCTAGAAACTATTGTCCTGAGTGAGGTAACCCAGTCACAAGAGAGCACACAAGGTATGCAATCGCTGATAAGTGGATATTATCCCAAAAGCTCATAATACCCATGATTCAACTTACAGATCACATGAAGTAACATATAAAGGTAGACCTATCAGAATTACACTGGACTTCTCACCAGAGACCATGAAAGCCAGAAAAGCCTGGACAGATGTCATACAGACCCTAAGGGAACACAAATGCCAACCCAGACTGCTATATTCAGCAAATCTCTCAATTACCACAGATGAAGAAAACAAGATATTCCATGACAAAACAAATTTACACAGTATCTTTCCACAAATCCAGCTCTTCAAAGAATAATGAATGAAAACCACCAAAAAAAAGGGAAACTACACACTAGAAAAAGCAAGAAATTAATCTTCTTTCAACAAACCCAAAAGAAGATAACCATACAAACATAAAAATTCTATCAAAAATAGCAGGAAGCAACAATCACTATTCCTTAATATCTCTTAACATCAATGGACTCAATTCCCCAATAAAAAGACATAGACTCACAGACTGGATAAGTAAACAGGACCCACCATTTTGGGGCACACAGAAAACACATCTCAGTGTCAAAGACAAACACTACCTCAGAGTAAAAGGATGGAAAACAGTTTTCGAAAAAAATGGTCCCAGGAAACAAGCTAGAGTAGCAATTCTAATATCCAATACTATAGACTTTCAACCAAAAGTCATCAAAAAAGACACAGAAGGACACTTTATACTCATCAAAGGAAAAATAAACCAGGAAGAACTCTCAATTCTAACTATCTCTGCTCCAAATGCAAGGGCACCCTCATACGTAAAAGAAACTTTACTAAAGCTTAAAGCACACATCGCACCCCACACAATAATTGTGGGTGACTTCAACACCCCACTCTCCTCAATGGACAGATCAGGGAAACACAAACTAAACAGAAACACTAAAACTAACAGAAGTTTTGGACCAAATGGATTTAATAGATATCTATAGAACATTTCATCCTAAATCAAAAGAATATACCTTTTTCACAGCACCTCATGATACCTTCTCCAAAATTGACCATATACTTGGTCACAAAACATATCTCAACAGATGTAAGAAGATCTCGAACTAATCCCATGCCTTTTATCAGATAACTATGGGGTAAGGGTTGTCTTCAATAGCAGAAAAAACAACTGAAAGCCCACATACACATGGAAGCTGATACAATGCTCTACTCAATGATACCTTGGTTAAAGAAGAAATAAGGAAAGAAATCAAAAACTTTTAGAATATAATGAAAATGAAGGCACAATATACCCAAAATTATGGGATGCAATGAAAGCAGTACTAAGAGGAAAACTCATAACTCTGAGTGCCTCCAAAAGGAAGCTTGAGAGAGCATACACTAGAAGCTTAACAGCACACCTGAAAGCTTTAGAACAGAAAGAAGCTAATACACCCAAGAGGAGTAGAAGGCTGGAAATCATAAAAACTCAGGGCTGAAATCAACCAAGTAGAAGCAAAAAGAACTATACAAAGAATCAACAAAACCAGGAGCAGGTTCTTTGAGAAAATCAAAAAGATAGATAAACCTTTAGCCAGACTAACCAGAGGGCACAGAGACAGTATCCAATTTAAAAAATCAGAAATGAAAAGGGAGAAATAACAAAAGAAAATGAGGAAATTCAAAAAAACTATCCGATCCTACTACAAAAGCCTATACTCAAAGCAACTGGAAAATCTGGAGGAAATGGACAATTTCCTAGACAGATATCAACTACCAAATTTTAATCATGTTCAGATAGACCATCTAAATGGTCCAATAACACCTAAGGAAATAGAAGTGGTCATTGATGGTCTCCCAACCAAAAAAAGCAAAGGACCAGATAAGTTTAGTGCAGAATTCTATCAGACCTTCAAAGAACACCTAACACCAATACTCTTCAAACTATTCCACAAAATAGAAACAGAAGGAACACTACCAAACTCATTCTATAAAGCCACAATTTCGCTGATACCAAAACCACACAAAGATCCCACAAAGTAAGAGAACTTTAGAACAATTTCCCTTATGAATATCGATGCAAAAAATGACAAATGGGACCTCATAAAATTACAAAGTTTCTGTAAGGCAAAGGACACTGTCAAAAGGACAAATTGCAACCAACAAATTGGGAAAAGATCTTTACCAACCATACATCTGACAGAAGGTTAATATCCAAGATATAAAATGAACTCAAGAAGATATACTCCAGAGAGCCATATAACCCTATTAAAAAAATGGGCTACAGAGCTAAACAAAGAATTTTCTCCTGAGGAATATCAAATGGCTGAGAAGCACCTAAAGAAATGTTCAATATCCTTAATCATCAGGGAAATGCAAATCAAAACAACTATGAGATTTCACCTCACACCTGACAGAATGTCCAATATCAAAATCTCAGGAGATAAAAGGTGCTGGTGAGGATGTGGAGAAAGAGGAAAACTTCTCCACTGCCGGTGGGGTTGCAAGCTGGTACAACCACTCTGAAAATCAGTCTAGCCGTTCCTCAGAAAACTGGGCATGATACTACCGGAGGACCCCTTTATACCTCTCCTGGGCATATACCCAGAGGATTTCCCAGCATGTAATAAGGACACATGCTCCACTATTTTCATAGCAGTCCTATTTATATTAGCCAGAAGCTGGAAAGAGCCTAGATGTCCCTCAACGAAGGAATGGATACAGAAAATGTGGTTTATTTACACTATGCAATACTAATCAGCTATTAAAAACAATGAATTCATGAAATTTTTAGGCAAGTAGGTGTAACTGGAGAATGTCATCCTGAGTGAGGTGACCCAATCACAAATGAACACACGATATGCACTTACTGATAAGCGGATATTTGCCCAGAAGTTCGGAATACCCAAGAAACAATTCACATATCAAATGATGCCAAAGAAGAAGGACAGAGAGACTCTTGGTCGTGGAAAGGCTCAATGCAGGAGTATAGGGGAATGCCAGAACAGGGAATGAGGAAGGAGATGATTGGGGATCAGGGAGAGGGAAGAGTGTTTATGGGACTTTTGGGGAGAGGGAATCCAGGAAAGGGGAAATCATTTGAAATGTAAATAAAGAATATGTCTTAAAAAAATTCAGGCAATTAGATGTAGCTAGAAAAAAATATCCACTGAGGTAACTCAGACATGGATAAATATGGAATGTATTCATGTATGTGTGGTTATTAGCCAATACTACAATAATCAGCTGGCAATATACAAACCCATTGTATCCAGAGATACTAAGTATAAAAGAATTGAATGTGGTGGGCCTTCTAGAACATGGTTTCACTGGTAGAGGAAAATAAAGTAGATTTCATGGATGGACTGGGGGCAGACTGGGATGTGAATGGGAGAATTAGGTAAAGAGTGGGAGGAAAGTTAAGGTTGAGGGAGAAAATAATGAGAAACAGTTGTGAGTGAGAGGGGCATTTAAGTGATGATATGGAATTCTACTGTTGCATATGCATCCTAACTGCTATAAAGGCATTTCAAATTCAGTATCCTACTAATGGTGATGAAGGAGTTCCATCTGATTCAGCATTTGCTTCAAATGAACTTTCTAATACCCTAACTGAATTTTATTCCATCGAATTGTTGACTGAGTGGGTCTTTTGGATCAATCAGCAATCTAGGTTTTTGCTAAGGTAACTCTTTGCTCTGTTAAAATTGAGAGCAGTTCTCCATTACCAAGCGTATTATCCAGAGAACTCATTAGACATGGAGAAGCTGAATCTTTATGCCTATATAATATTGTCTTTGGTATGAGATGTTACTAAGCAGGCTATCAAAAGAGAAATATGAATAGGAACCTAGTCTCTAAATTTTTGCTAAAATTTTAGCTATCTCACAGATATGCTAGGGCAATGATGGTACAAACCTTATCAAATAAGCTAACCAATGTCTCATTTGACCTACATCCCACATTGCAAGCTGGAACTCATATGCAACTCTGCATCAGTTGCCTAGAACCATACACTAGATAAAGACCCAGGGGAAAACCAAACACTACCTTCCTTGATACAATAGGTTAGGCAAGTGACCACAAGTTTTAGGGGGAAGAGTTTTTTAAAGGATAAAACACACACCTCTGGGTCTCTAAGCCTTGCCATTATATGTTTGTGTAAGAGGTTTATAGGCAAGTTGACTTTTGAAGTGATTGGTCTGTTTTAGGCTCCAAGGCCACAATGCCTCTGGCCAGGCGATCAGGAGAACATCTGGCTTGTAATTAATAGTTTCTACTGAAGAGGAGCAATTACCACTCTTTGAGTTCATGAGGCAGTGTTGCTAGAGTTGCAAGGGAATGCTATTTCCTGAGGGAAAATATACAGGAAAGGAAGGGTTGCTAGGGAACACTATCTCTTGAGGGGAAACTATGCAGGAAAGAATGTAGTAAGGCCTGTAACTCTTGGCAGCTACAGCTGGCTGGGCAGGTCTCACCTTGTGCCTTATTTTTGGTCTAAACTTATGTCTCGGAGCCTGGATTAAGTTTCTCATTTCTTAATAGAATCTCAAATGTCACAAAAATTATAAAATATTCACAACAGAATAGTGAGAGTAGCTGCAGAAAATGCACCCCTGCGCCACATGCCTTCTCTACTGCTGACAGTTCCTCTGACCTGGCAGGTTCCAGGACAAACTGCTGACTGGTGAATCTCCCAGAATGCCCACACAGCAATGGTAGCTTAAGGAAGATTTCTGGTATGTCATATGCTTGGCTCTAGTCTCCCATCATGACATCCTGACCATCAAGACAGCCAAGATACAAGGAGAATCCTGGAATGGTGGAATTTTTTTGCCACTATGGACTGATTCCTTGGAGTGACTCCTGGATCCACCCAGTTATTCAGCAACTTCCTGGTCCACGTTTCTAATGACCCACATACTTCAGACTCTTTTAATTAATTAGCTTTCCAGTTCCTCTTTGCTATGCTTTTGTTTGTTTATTTTTCCTTGTTTGCTTGCTTCATTGTTTGTTTTCATTTTTTTCTTAAATGCATCTAATCAGGCAGTTGTGCCCTCGCTCCTCATCAGGAACCACTCCTCCAACGTTGTTGCAGGCTGCCTTCCATACAACTGCAGCTTGCAGGAAGCACAGGACCTACACTACACAGCTTCCCCCACGAGTTTGCAGTCTGTCTAGATGAGAACTGAATAGAATAGGACACTGTACCTGGGTTTTGACCCATTCACATCCTACTTAGGTTACCAACATTCTTACAGTAACATGCTAATACCCTTGGGCTAAAAAGACACTAAAGAGAACAAGCATTCTAAATTCTGATGATCAGAATCTATTTCTAAACCAAAGTAAAACCAAGATAAAATACCCTAGTCTCAAAACACAGACCATATAGGTCTCGGGTAAGGAGAGCAATATACAGGACATCCAAGATAAAGAACAGAAAATCCAGAGTCAGGGTCAAGGAGATCAAAGCTTGTAGAGCATGCCAATCAACTTAAAGAGGACAGGAGCAAAATGATTTGTGAAGAAGAAAATAATAGCTGATGCCTGAAGGAAATGAGGACAACTTAGGATATGAAAATGGATTTCAGTAAGTAGTTAGAAACATCCTCAAAAAACTGAAAAGAAAAATGTAATGAAAATGCATTGAGCTGAATGAAAATAACTACAAGAGTTCCTGTGGGGAATAGACTATCAGGATTGAACAAAAGGAAAAATTTGCTGGAATACCTCATTCAAAGAAAATGATGAATTGAAATGATGTTAGGTAAAGCACATTACTATTTACTGCTTGGGGGGTGGTGGGTGGAATAAAATAGAGAAACTTCTTGGACAACAACTGTCTAGAATTTTCTAAAAAACAAACAAAAAAAACCAAACACCTAAAAATAAACTATAATAAATAATACACTGTTTAGCCAGATGTTCATAGATGATTCCCTGATAGTTTTCTATATACTGTGTAAATCCATGCACAGCTGCATAGGTTGAGGACTCCCAAGTCACTTTAGATAAACAAGATAAGAGGTTGATTTTTTTCATGGTTATAATGAGGACCAGGTTTCTCTGATAAGTTCTGAGATTCAAAAAGTTGTGTGATGTTTGGGACAGATTAAATTGGATTTCAGCTCAGCATGATGATCAAAGCTCAGGAACAAAACTTCAGAGCTATGGGTCTGTCCTTAAAGGACAGAGGTCTGAGTCCATGGAAACCATTCAGATAGCCAGGCTCCTTGTTTCCCATTGTAGTGAGTTTTATTGTTTCCTATACAGTGCTTATGCAATAAAATGATGCCACCAATTGTAGATGATGCATATGTGAATAGATTAAACACATTGATGATTAATAATGCATCTGAGCTGAGTTAAGGAAAGAAATGAAAACCTTTCCTCAGAAGTGTTTAACAAAGAGTTCATCTAAATTGGAATTCTCTTCTTCCTGTTCCCTGTGCCTTCTATTTTGTCTGTTTGTTGCATGAGTTTGAATCTGTGACTACTCAAGGCTGTCTTGTGAATCTGTCCCTGTGTATCTGTCTTCTGTCTCTCTGCATGTGTCTATCTTTATACTCTGTATGTGTCTGTCTGATGCCTGTTTCTGTCTTTCTGACTGGCCTTAAGAAAAAGCTTTGCAGTCTTTATGGAACAGCAAGAAAGCATAGCATGCTGGAAGGAATGTGATACTGAACAGAGAAATCTTTAAAGGATTGGGTCACTGCCTTCAACTGATAAAGACGGCAAACAGTTACAAACATCACTGTTTAATAACCAAATCCATAATAGCACATTCCTTTTAGAAGGCTGCTTTAAGTCTCTGGATTTAATGCTTTCAGCAAGTGATACACATGCAATTTCAGATTATAAGGCATGGAAAATTATATAAAGTAAGGTATACCTATGCATTAGTTTAGGTTTTAAAAATTGATAATTTGAGATGTCTAAGAAAATAGCTGACTTTGACATTGTTCTTTGAAAATTATTTTAAACAATCAAATTATATACTACACTGTAGGATAGCATGTCTAAATCTTCTCAAGCTATATTAAATCAGGTTGTAAGAACACACAAGTCCCAGTTAACTAAAATGCAAAATCTACTTGTATAATATTGCATTGCCACATGTATGGTTCTGCCATATACATAGGAAAACAATGTGGAGCAAGACTCTATGGAGTTCTGCTGACTGTCCTGTTTCTAAAATATTAGTAAGAAAAATAAAAATTGAAAAGTGCTATCTTAAAAATATATGAAGGGGTTATTTTCCGCAAACTACCAAGTCCTCATTGCTAAACACAAGACTGATATAACTCACTGATTATAAAGAGGTCAAGCTGGTTCCTCCAAGAATTTCATTCGTGTGTTCCAGTGCCCTTGTTATGGGAAGGTGCTTGGCAAACTACATAAGGAGAAATTTACACACTGTACCAACCACAAAGACTTTGACCTATATTCCTATAAAATATGCCTGCCAATGATGTCTTGAAAATAATGGGAGTAAGCAAACAATATCTGATTTGAAATAAATATCAAAGTCACATTTGATAAATGTTATATATCAGTATACATGAGTATACCAGAAGCTTTTCTTTGAACCACCACCAGTGTTACAAATAAAGACAAGGACATTTCTATACAGTTTAAAAGTTAGGCCTTTTATTGGGCCAGTATCCCAGCTATCATTTAAACTTAGACTATTCAAGCCAAAGGCTTGTCATGTGGCTAGCTCTTTACCTATCTGCCCCTGTTCCAATCTATCTCTTCTTTTCTTTCACCCTCTCTAAATCTCCTGCATCTGCTTTTCCTTCCTGCATCCCTCACTCTTCCCAGGAATTTCTTCCTCTAATTTTTGTATTGGATTTCAAGTTTTTCTAACAAGCAATCAATAGCTCATAACAACCTAGTATTTTAAAGTATTATCAATTTCATTCATTTACTTTTTTATATTTTGTATGCATGCACTATTACATATGCTATAGCATGCAGAAGACACTGTGGAGACTGGAATAAAAGAGAGCAACTTGTGGAAGTTGGTTCTTTTCTTTCTCCATGTGGGTCCTGGGGATAGAACTGGGGCTGTGGGGGTTGGCAGCAAGTGCCTTAATCCACTGATCCATCTCACTGACTAGCTGGGATCAGGTTTTAAAGGGAGGACGTCTACACATGAACAATAGAAAAATAGGACACAAGTGCACAAATTACAAACTGTAGTTCTTTGATGGTTTTTTCCGCTTGGCACAATCTAAAGTCACCTAGAAAAGGAGTCTCAATGAGGGGTTCTCAACATAAGAAAGGCCTGTAGACATGTTTATGGGCAATTTCTTAATGAAGCTAATTGAGGTGGTAAGACTCAGCCTAAGTTTTCCACCATTGTATAGTCCATTCTGGAACCTTGATGAGGTATTTAGGTGTTAGGCTGCTAAGATTATAAAAGCAGCCAACTGCTCGTATATTAGTTGCTGTTAAATTGGGTTTCTCATATCTAACATTGTTAAATCCTGTGTAGTTAAAACTAGGGATTCTTATGAAATTAATCCACAAACTACCTATACAGGGTACTGTCCCAAACTTTGCAGATATCTTCTTTCCTGGAAAAGTAAGAGGTAATGTTTCCTATTGTATCCCAAGGTACAGGGAAATCTATCTGTGTGCTGTTTACTGCTGTGTCACAAATATCCCTGACTGTTTTATATTCTTCCTTCTTTTCACACATGGTCATTTAGTGATGCTGATTATAGGAGGTAACATTTTGTAGTAATAATGTAACGTATGTCATTACTGAATTCACATTTATTTTTTCCTTCTTAAATCCACATGTGTAAGGTAAGTTACCTCCTGTCAGAGATATAATTCTCCTTTTCATTGGTAGTCCCCCCAAAATGGGTATAGGTTTCTTTATATATTTCCATACTTCCTTCATCCGTACTATTCCTGTAATGTAAGCTCATTGGTCCCAGAGTGCCATAAGTGAGATATACTCATAAATTCTATTTTCCTTAAATAATGGTATGGGTGTTGCTATATTTACTTTGAGTGGGTGTGTGTAACATGTGCTAAAGTATATGGAGTCCTACTACTCCTTCTGATTTCCCGTCCATAGTTAGTACTCTATGTCTTCCTTCTTCTGGTTTTGTAGGCCAAGAGATTCCATTGAAACAGTTACTGGCAAGGCCTGGTATTCTGTTAGTGTCCATTTCTACACTCTATCCTGACATCCATGAATATCCCTGAGCTACCAAATGCATTCATGAATTGCCTTCGGCATTGTGCATAAGGGTGTTACTGTTTTTTCATGTAATATAGTCTGCCATGGTAATGGTAGGATGCTGGTTAGTACTAATTGTCTATAATGTTCCAACTCCAGGCCCATAGTTGGCACCAAATCCTCCCTGATGGGTCACGGTTGTGCTTCTATTTTGGTGGCCCCTTTTATGTTGGGTTAATTGCTTAGCTTCCCAAACCAGGGTTGGTTTGGGTAACCTGCTACACATAGCCAATTTGTCTGGTTCCTTGTTCTCTGGAGTTCTGGGCATAAATGGTCAAACAGCTCCATAGGACACCAATTTCCCCATGGTTTAGGTAGGGGGTGTTTTAGTCAGGGATTCTATTCCTGCACAAACATCTTGACTAAGAAGCAATTTGGGGAGGAAAGGGTTTATTCAGCTTATATTTCCAAATTGCTGTTCATCACAAAAGGAGATTAGGACTAGAACTAAAGCAGGTCAGGAAGTGGGAGATGAGGCAGAGGCCATTGGGGGATGTTTCCAACTGGCTTTCATGAGGACACAATGAAAATAAAAACCTAAGGATTATAGGTATAGAAGAAAGCAAAGATTTCCAGCTAAAATGGTCAGTAAAGATCTTCAACAAAATTATAGAAGAAAACATACCTAACCTAAAGAAAGAGATGCCCATGAACACACGAGAAGCCTACAGAACTCCAAACAGGCTGGACCAGATAAGAAAATCCTACTGGCACATAATAATCAAAACACCAAATGCACTAAATAAGAAAGAATATTAAAAGCAATAAGGGTAAAAGATCAATAAATATATAAAGGCCGACCTATCAGAATTACACCAGATTTCTTACCAGTGATGATGAATGCTCAAAGATCCTGGACAGATCTCATACAGACCCTAAGAGAACACAAATGCCAGTCCAGACTACTATACCCAACAAAACTCAATTATGTTAGAGGGAGAAACCAAGACATTCCATGTTAAAACCAAATTTACACAATATCTTTCCATATATCCAGCCCTAAAAAGGATAATACATGGAAAACACCAACACAAGGAGGGAAACTATAAGCTAGAAAAAGCAAGAAAGTAATCTTCATTCCACAAATCCAAACGAAGATAACCACACAAACATAAAAATAACATGAAGCAATAGTCACTATTCCTTAATATCTCTTAATATCAATGGACTCAATTCCCCATTAAAAAGACATAGACTAACAGTCTTGATACATAAACAGGACCCAGCATTTTGCTCCATACAGGTAATATACCTCAGTGTCAAAGACAAACACTACCTCAGATCACTACCATGATCAAGTAGGCTTCATTCCAAGGATGCAGGGATGGTTCAATATATGGAAATCTATAAATGTAGTCCACTATATAAACTTCTTAACCTTTTGGCTAAGATCAAGTATAAAAGGCTGGAAAATAATTTTCCCAGAAAATGGTCCCAGGAAACAAGCTGGAGTAGCCATTATAATATCTGATAAAATTGACTTTCAACCAAAAGTTATCAAAAAATATAAGGAAGGACACTACATACTCATCAAAGAAAAAAATTTACCAAGAAGAACTCTCAATTCTGAACATCTATGTTCCAAATGCAAGGGCACCCACATTCATAAAACAAACTTTACTAAAGTTCAAAGTCCACATTGTACCTCACACAATCATTGTGTGGGGACATCAACATCCCACTCTCACCAATTATATCAGGGAAATCACCAATATCAGGGAAACAAAAACTAAACAGAGAAACAGTGAAACTAGCAGAAGTTATGGACCAAATGGATCTAACAGATATCTATAGAACATTTCATATTAAATCTCATCACCTCATTGTACATTCTCCAAAATAGACCATATAATCAGTCACAAAACAGACCTCAACAGATAAAAGAAGATTGAAATCATCCCATACCTCCTTTCAGATCACTATGGATTAAGGCTGGTCTTAAATAGAAACAAAAACAACAGAAAGCACACATATACATGGAAGCTGAACAATGCTCTACTCAATGATAACTTGGTCAAGGAAGAAATAAGGAAAGAAATAGAAGACATTTTAGAATTTAATGAAAATATAGGCACAACATACCCATACTTATGGAAAACAATGAAAGGAATGCTATGAGGAAAACAAATAACTCTGAGTGCCTCCAAAAAGAAACTGGGGTGAGCATACACTGGCAGATTAACAGCACTCCTGAAAGCTCTAGAACAAAAAAGAATCTAATACACCTTAGAGGAGCACACTGCAGGAAATCATCAAACTCAGAACTGAAATCATCCAAGGAGAAACAAAAAGAACTCTACAAAGAATCAACAAAACCAGAAGCTAGTTCTTTGAGGAAATCATCAGGCTAGATAAATACTTAGACAGACTAACCAGAGGGCATATAGACACTATCCAAATTAACAAAATCAGATATGAAAAGGGAGATATAACAACAGAAACTGAGGAAATTCAAAAAAAATCATCAGTTCCTAATGCAAAAGCCTATACTCAACACAACTGGAAAATCTGGATTAAATGAACAATTTTCTAGACAGATACCAAATATCAAAGTTAAATCAGGATGAGGTAAACTATCTAAACAGTCCTGTAAACACTAAAGAAATGGAAGCAGTCATTGAAAGTCTCCCAACCAAAAAATGCACAGGACCAGATGGGTTTAGTGCAGAATTCTTTCAGACCTTCAAAGAATACCTAATAACAATACTACTCAAACTATTCCATAAAATAGAGACAGAAAGAACAGTATCCAACTTGTTCTATGAAGCCACAATTATGCTGATACCAAAGCCGCACAAAGATTCAACAAAAATTAGAACTTCACACCAATTTCCCTTATGAATGTTGATGCAAAAATACTAAATAAAATTCTTGCCAACTGAATCAAAGAACACATCAAAATGATCATTCACCATGATCAAGTAGGCTTCATTCCAAGGATGCAGGGATGGTTCAATATATGGAAATCTATAAATGTAGTCCACTATATAAACAAACTCTAAGAAAAAAAATCACATTGTCATTTCATTAGATGCTGAAAAAGCATTTTACAAAATTCAGCACCACTTCATGTTAAAAGTCTTAGAAAGATCAGGAATTCAAGGTCCATACCTAAACATAGTAAAAGCAAAATAGAGCAAATCAATAGCCAACATCAAACTAAATAGAGAGAGACTTGAATTAATCCCACTAAAATTAGGGACCAGAGAAGGCTGCCCTCTCTCTCCATATCTATTCAATATAATACTTGAAATTCTAGCTAGAGCAATTAGACAACATAAAGAGGGCAAATGGATACAAATTGGAAAGGAAAAATTCAAACTATCACTATTTACAGGTGATAAGATAGTATCCTTAAGGAACCCCAAAAACTCCATCAGAGAACACCTACAGCTGAGAAACATTTTCAGCAAAATGGCTGGATATAAAATTAACCCAAACAAATCAGTAGCCTTCCTATACTCTAAGAATAAACAGGCTGAGAAAGTAATTAGGGAAATGGCTCCCTTCACAATAGTCATAAACAATATAAAGTATCTTGTGATTCTAACCAAACAAGTTAACGAACTGTATGAAAAGAAATTCAAGTCTCTGAAGAAAGAATTTGAAGAAGACCTCAGAAGATGGAAAGACCTCCCATGCTTGTGGATTGGCAGAATTAATATAGTAAAAATGACTATCCTACCAAAAGGAATATACAGATTTAATATAATCTCCATCAAAGTTCCAACTCAATTCTTCATAGAGTTAGAAAGAGCAATTCTCAAATTCATCTGAAATAAGAAGAAACTGTGGATAGCTAAAATTATTTTCAAAAATAAAAGAACTTTTCGGGGAATCAGAATCCTGGATCTCAAGTAGTATTACAGAGCAATTATGATAAAAGCTGCATGGTATTGGTACAGTGATAGGCAGTTAGATCAATGGAATAGAATTGTAGACCCAGAAATGAACCCACAGACCTATGGTCACTTGATCTTTGACAAAGGAGCTAAAACCATCCAGTGGATAAAAGATAGCATTTTTCAACAAATGTTGCTGGTTCAACTGGGAGTTAGCACGCAAAAGAGTACAAATCAATCCATTCTTATCTCCTTTACGAACCCTACATCTGATAGAGGGCTAATATTCAATGTATACATAGAACTCTAGAAGTTAAATTCCAGAGAAGCAAATAATCCTTTTAAAAATGGCGAACAGAGATAAACAAAGAATTCTCAACTGAGGGCTACCCAACCATTTAACTAAGCATAGGGTCCCCAATGGAGGAGCTAGAGAAAGGACCCAAGAAGTTGAAGAGTTATGCAGTGCCATAGGAGGAACAACAATATGAACCACCAGTACCCCCAGAGCTCTCAGGGACTAAACCACCAACCAAAGTGTACACATGGAGGGACCCATGGCTCCAGATGCATATGTAGCAGAGGATGGACTTGTTAGACATCAAAGGGAGGAGAGGCCCTTGGTCCTGAGAAGGCTTGATGTCCCAGTATAGGGAAATGTCAGTACAGGGAAGGAGGAGAGGGTGGGTAGGTGAGCATGGGGAGTGGCAGATGGGATAGGGTGTTTTCAGAGGGGAAACCAGGAAAGGCATAACATTTGAAATGTAAATAAAGAAAATATCTAAAATAATAAATGAAATAATGTATAAGAACCATATAGAACACCAAATAAATGGAACCTGAAGAGAAAATCCTCTCATCACATAATAATCAAAACACTAGATGCACAGAACTAAGAAAGATCATTAAAAGCTGCAAGAGAGAAGGGCCAAGTAACATACAAATGTAGCCCTATCAGAATTACACCAGACTTCTCAACAGAGACTAGGAAAGCCAGAAGAACCTGGTCAGAGGTCATTCAGACTCTAAGAGAACACAAATGCCACCAGAAGCTACTGTACTCAGCAAAACTCTCAATCAACATAGATGGAAAAACCAAAATATTCCAGGACAAAACCAAATTCAAACAGTATCTATCCACCAATCCAGCCCTACAGAGGATCCTAGAAAGAAAACCCCAACGCAAGGAAGGTACATGCACCAAAGTAAAACCAAGATATTAAGCATCTCACAACAATGCCAAAAGGAGAGAACCACAAGCACATAAAGCCACCTAAAAACCAAGCATATCAGGAACCAACAGTCATCTCTCTTTAATATCTCTGAATATTAACAGACTCAACTCACCTATAAAAAGACTTAAGCTAACAGACTGGATACACAAACAAGATCCAGCATTTTGCTGCATACAAGAAACGCACCTCAATAACAAAGATACTATCTCAGAGTAAAAGGGCAGAAAAAGGTCTTCCAAGGAAATGGCCCCAGGACACAAGAAGGAGTTGCCATCCTAATATCCAATAAAATAGTCTATCGACCAAAATTTAGCAAGTGTGATGATGAAGATGGAGTCTTCATATTTCTCAAGGGGAAAATCCACCAAGTGAAAGTTTCAATTCTGAACATCTATGCCCCAAATGCAAGAGCACCCACATTCATTTTTTCTTATTTTTTATTTTTTTAAGACAGAGCTTTTCTGTATAGCCCTGGCAATCCTGGAACTCACTCTGTAGACTAGGCTGGCCTTGAACTCAGAAATCCACCTGCCTCTGCCTCCTAAATGCTGGGATTAAAGGCATGCACGCCCACTGCCCGGCAGAGCACCCACATTCATAAAAGAAACTTTATTAAAGATCAAAACACACATTGAACCCACGCAATAATAATGGGAGACTTCACCACTCCACTCTCACCAATGGACAGGTCATTGAAACAGAAACTAAACAGATAGTGTGAAACTAAGAGGTTACGAACCAAATGGATATAACAGATAGCTATAGAACATTTTACCCTAAAACAAAATATTACATCTTCTTCTCAGCACCTCATGGTACCTTCTCCAAAATCAACAGTATATTTGGTTACAAAACAAACCTCAACCAATTCAAGAAGATTGAAATAATTGCACGCATCCTATCAGATTACCATGGCCTAAGGCTGGTCTGCAATGAGAGGAAAAACTACAGAAAGCCTAGATACACACGGAAACTGAACAACTGTTTACTCAGTGATAACTTGGTCAAGGAAGAATAAAGGAAGTAATAAGAGACTTCCTGGATTTTAATGAAAATATTGACACATCATATCCAAACTTATGGGACACAGTGAAAGCCGTGCTACGAGGAAAGTTCATAGCATTTAGTGCCCAGGTAAAGTAACTGGAGAGATCTTACACTAATAACTGAACAACACACCTGGGAGCTCTAGAACAAAAAGGAGCAAACTCACACAAGAGGAGTAGAAGGCAGGAAATAGCCAAACTCAGGGTTGAAATCAATCAAATAGAAATAATGAAAACAACCCAAAAAATCAACAAAACCAGGAGCTGGTTCTTTGAGAGAATCAACAAGACAGATAAACCCCTAGTCAAAATAATTAAAAAGATGAAGATCAGTATCCAAATTAACAAAATCGGAAATGAAATGGGAAATTACAGAAATGGAGGAAATTCAAATCATCTTCAGATCCTACTATAAAACCCTATATTTGACAAAACTGGAAAATCTAGATGAAATGGATGGTTTCTCAAAAGATACTACATAAGAAAGTTAAATCAAGTGAAGATGAACTATCTAAGCAGGCCCATATCATGCAGGGAAATAGAATAAATCATTAAAAGCTTCCCAACAAAATAAACATCAGGGCCAGACAGAATTAGTGTAGAATTCTACCAGACCTTCAGAGAAGACCTGATACCAATTTTTCTCAAAATACTTTATAAAATAGAAAGAGAAGGAACACTACCTAACTCATTCTATGAAGCCACAATTATTTTGATACCTAAACTGAAAAAGGACCCAAACAAAAAAGGGAACTTTAGAACAATCTCGTTTCTGAATATTGATGCAAAATTACTCAGTAAAATACTTGCAAAACAAATCCAAGAACATATCAAAACCATCATTCACCATGATCAAGTAGGCTTCATCACAGGGATACAAGGTTGGTTTAATATATGGAAATCTATTGATGTAATCCACTATATAAACAAACTCAAAGGGAAAAAAAAAACACATGATCAACTACTTAGATGCAGAAAAAACATTTGACAAAATACAACACCCCTTCATGTTAAAATTGTTGGAGAGATCAGGAATTCAAGGCCATACCTAAACATAATAAAAGCAATAAGCAGCAAACAAACAGCCAATGTCAAATTAAATGGAGACATAACTTGAAGCAATCCCACTGAAAGTGGGGACAAGGCTAGGATGTCCACTCTCCCCATATCTATACAAGATAATACTCGAAGTGCAACCTAGAACAATAAGAGCATAAAAAGAGATCAAGGGGAAACAAATTGGCAGAGAAGAAATAAAGGTATCACATTTGCAGATGACATGATAATATACATAAGCGACCCCAAAAATTCCACCAGAGAATTTTTCCACACGAAGAACAACTTCAGCAAAGTAGCCAGATATAAAATTAACTCAAATAAATCAGTACACTTCCCTTATACAAATAATAAGCAGGCTGAGAAAGAAATTAGGAAAACAACTCCCTTCACAATAGCCACAAATAATATAAATATAAATATATGAAAATGAAGATCTCCCATGCTTATGGATTGGCAAAATTAACATATAAATGTGGCCATCCTACCAAAGGCAACCTATAGATTCAGTGATATCCCCATCAAAATCCCAACAAAATTTTTCAAAGACATGGAAAGAGCAATTCTGAAACTCATCTGGAAGGGAACAAAACCTGGAATATTGAAAATAATTCTGTTATTATTATTATTATTATATTATTATTATTTTCTATATTCTTTATTTCCATTCCAAATGATTTCCCCTTTCCCACTTCCCCCTCCCCGAAGGTTCCATAAGCCATCTTCCCAGCCCCTGTTCCTCATTTGCCTAAGAATTTCATGAATTCATTGCTTTTAATTGCTGAGTAGTATTCCATTGTGTAAATATATATGGAAACTATCTCTGATAAAATTGAAGAAATATTTAGAAAAACACATTAAGATTGACTCTTTCATGGAAAAATTATAGAGATAAAATGGTAGGAATAAAAATATTCAAAAATTGATTGAAAGTGGAATTATAAACATATTCTGATAAAATTGAAAATCTACAAGGAAAATATTTCTGATAAAACTCAAGAAATATATAGAAAAAAACACATAAAACTGACTATTTCATGAAGAATTATATAGATAAGATGGTAGGCATAAAAATATTCCTAAATTGATTGAAAGTAGAAGTAAAAACATTTTCTGATAAAATTGAAGATTTACATGGAAAATATCTCTGATAAAATTGAAGAAATTTATACAGATAAACTGGTAGGAATAAAAATGTTCCTAAGTTGATTGAAAGTAGAATTATAAACATTTTCTGATAAAATTGAAGATTTACATGGAAAATGTTTCTGATAAAAATGAAAAAATATATGGAAAAACATTAAAATTGAAGATTATCATGGAAAATTATACAGATAAAATGGTAGAACTTCAAGGGAATCACCATCCCTGACTTCAAGCTTTACTACAGAGCAATAGTGATAAAAACTGTATGGTATTGGTACAGAGACAGACATGTTGATCAATGGAATAGAATTGAAGACCCAGAAAACCACCCACTTATGTACAGTTGATCCATGACAAAGAAGGAAAAATATGTGTTGGAAAAAAGAAAACATCTTCAATAAATGGTGCTTGTCTAACTGGATATCTGTATGTAGAAAAATGAATATAGACACATATTTGTCACTTTGCACAAAGCTCAAGTCCAAGTGTGTCAAGGACCACAACATAAAACTAGATACACTGAGTCTATTAGAAGAGAAATTGGGAAAGAGCTTTGAACTCATTGCAACAGGGAGAAATTTCCTAAACAGAACTCTAATGACTCATGCTCTAAGATTAAGAATTGATAAATGGGATCGCATGAAAGCTTATGTAAGGCAAAGGACATATTCAATTAGACAAATCGGCAAACTGCGGATTGGGAAAAAAAAAAATCTTCACTAACCCCAAATGAGATAGAGGGCTAATGTCCAAAATATAAAAAGAACTCAAGAGACTAATCACCAAAAAACCAAACAACACAATCAAAAAATGGGTATAGAATTAAACCGAGAAGTCACAACTGAGGAATCTTGAATGGCTGAGAAGCACCTAAAGAAATGTTCAAAGCCCTTAGTGACCAGAGAAATGCAAATCTAAGTGACTCTGAGATTCCTCTTACACCAATCAGAATGGCTAAGATGAAAATTTGTTGCCAACACATTTTAGAGAGGATGTGGAGAAAGAGGAACACTCTTCCATTGCTGGTGGGATTGCAAACAGGTACAATTACCTTAGAAATCAGTCTCAAGATTCCTCAGAAAATTGAAAAGATATCTACCTGAAGACCCAGTTATAGTACTCCTGGGAATATACCCAAAAGATGTCCCACCATGCCACAGGGCCACATATTCCACTATGTTCATAGCAGCCTTATTTGTGATAGGCAGAAGCTAGAAACTGCCCAGATGTCCCAGGACAGAAGAATGGAAAAATAAAATGTAGTTCATTTTCACAATGGAATACTATTCAGCTATTAAGAACGAAGGACATCCTTAGTTTTGTTGGCAAATGGATAGAACTAGATAATATCATCCTGAGTGAGGTAACTCACACCCAAAATGACATGCTTGGTATGTACTTACTAATAAGTGGATGTTAGCTAAGGAAAAAAAAAAGTACAGAGTACTCAAGATACAGTCCACAGAAATCAAAAAACTGTCAACAAGCTGAATTCTCCAAGTGAGGGAACCGCAATCCCTTTTGGGAGGGAGAACAAAGCAATCACAAATGGGGAGGGAGGGAGGGAACTGAGAGGGAAAGTGAATAATGGGGCAGGGAGTAGAGGGGAGAGGGGAACCTGATCTGGTATTGGGTGAGGGAAAAGGACTGAAGCCCTGAGGGCCAGCAGTAAGAATGGAAACAGGAAACCTTGGGAGATAGGAGGTTAGGGGGACCCTCCAGAATGCATCAGAGACCTGGGAGTTGAGAAACTCTCAGGACTCAAAGCGAGGGACCTTAGATGAAATGCCCAACAGTAGGGAGAGGGAACTTATAGAGCCCACATCCAGCAGGAAGACAGGGCATCAAATGAGGGAGAGGGGGGCCATCCCACAGTCAGAACTCTGACCCATAATTGTTCCTGTCTGAAATAATCACAGGGGTGGACATGGAGTGGAGCCTGGGGAAATGGAGGTTCAGCAACAGGCCTAAAGTGGAATCCAGATCAATAGGAGATCTCTAGGTCTGATATTACCAAGGCTATGGAGCACTCACAAAAATGAACCTAGCATGGCCACACTCCAAAAGACCTATCAGGCAGCTGAAAGAGTCAGATGCAGATGTTTGCACCCAACCAATGGACAGAAGTGCTTGACCCCTGTTGTTGAATTAGAGAAGGCTGGATGAGGCTGAGGAGATGGGCGATCCTGTAGAAGGACTATCAGTGTCAATTAAAGTGGATCCCTGAGATCTTTCAAACACTGGATCAAGCAAGCAGGCAACATACACCAGCAGATATGATGCCCCCAATGCCCATATAGTAGGACTGCCTGGTCTGTGTTCATTCAGAGATGGTGCACATAACCCTCAAGAGACTGGAGGCCCCAGGATGTTTAGAGATCAGGTGGGGTGGGGGATAGGGACATCTACATGAAGTCAGGGGATGGGGAGGAGGTATGAGATATGGAAAACTTGGAGAGTAGACAGGGGTGGAGGGAAATAAAATATGGAGTGTAATAAAATAAATAAATTAAAAAAATTAGTTCCATTGACTGCAATATAACCTTATTTGAACTAGTTGAAGGACATAGGAAAACCTCCAGTGGCAATTTGTAATGTGTTGTTTTATCACATAGTTGCCACTTTTCAATATTGGGGAGCAGAGGAGGACTGAGGTCCAGGTATGAGAAGGAACTTCCTCAGTTTTTCCATGAAAGTTTCAACACCATGGATTTCTTATCTAGTGTTTTTGACAAGCATATCCAACAATTCTATATCATCACAAGTTCATGTCCTTTTGTGTCCAAGGTAGTTTTGACAATTGGTATAATGCAGAGAACTGTGGGAGGACTCATTTCAGTCTTGGGAGAAAATACCAACTGGATTGATGACAGAGTGACAGGCTTGGCTGTGGACTTGCAAATTTGCTCATTTTCTTGCTGCATTCTCTCCTGTGTTTACAGCCATTTCTGGTGACTGGAAGAATCTCTTCACTGTGGCTCAGTGTGAAACCTTTGTCAAAGTCTATAAGGAGGAGATGTCAGATCCCTGTTTCCTCCCCTGGTTAGAAGACTGTGATTGATCCCCACATAACCCCCAGATAATGGTTGACATGTGCTGACTGTTTTAGAACTTACTCTGTAAATCAGGCTGGCCTTGAATTCAAAGATCCACCTGCCTTCTGCCTCCTGAATTCTGTGATTATAGGTATGTATCACCACTGCCTGGCTATAAATTGAAAAGCTATGTGTCTTTCAAGAACTGTGAGAGTTAGTCACTTGTGTTCAAAAATATCTATCTGTACATGGTTTTTTTTTTGTTTTGTTTTGTTTTTTTTGTTTTGTTTTGTTTTTGTTTTTTTGTTTTGTTTTGTTTTGTCATCTAGATAAAAGGTTGAGTGACTCAGGTCTAAGAAATCTCAATGAAGAAAATGCCTCCATCAGATTGTCCTGTAGACTCATCTGTGGTGGCATTCTCCGGATCAGTGATATGGGTTGTGAGTGGCCCCACCCACAAAGGGTGATGCCAAGCTTAGAGAAGTAGATCTGGATTAATTGAATAGTATAAGCAAGCCCTAGGGATCAAGCCAGTAAGCATAATTCCTCCAAGATCTCTATTTCAGTTCCTTCTTCAGGTTCCTCTGATGGACCTCTAAACCAAATAAAATGATTCCCTCCCCATGTTGCTTTTGGTTAGTGTTTTACTACACCAATGGGGTGAAAGAATACTACGATTTGTGTTGCTTAGGGGTTCACATTATAAAACTGAGTGCAAATAAATCATTTATAAAAATTTTCACTCTTGGTAGTCTAGAGCAGAGTTATCTGTACCAAATTTGCAAATTTGAGCTGCAAATAAAGTATTAATAATAAATCATCTTTTAAAAATATTTTATATTTATTTTTATTCTATGTGTATGAGTGTTTTGCCTTTGTGTAGGTCTGTGCATGACACTTACTGGTGTTTGAGTTGGAGATGATCTTCCATGTAGGTGCTCAGAATCAAACCTGTGTTTTAAGCACTTAGACAACTCTCCAGCCTATAACCCATCATTTTATTGTCTCTTTCAAATATCCGTGATGAGAAGAAATGTGTATGCATACCTGTGCTTTAAATTCATAGTTAAATAGAATACACAGTATGAGTGTGTTTTATGGATAGAACTTGAAACAGTAGGGGTATATCAACAGCTCAGCAGTTCAGAGCATTTGAGGCATCCCTTCCCCCAGCAGCTAAAAAGGTTCGTTACTTTGGCTCCAGTGGATCTAGAGCCCTCTGGTGGCATTGACAGGTAACTTCATTCTTGTACACAAAATTAAGGAAAGGGAGTAATGGGGGAGAGGTTTGTAAGAGTGGGACACAGAGGAGAGGAGGAAGGGGGCAGGATTGGGATGTAAAGTTAATTAATGGAAAAAAGAAAATTAAAGAGGAGAGATTCTGTTACATTAAGGAAGAAATTGCATTAAATGTGTTAGTCAAATTGAAAATGAACATTAGTGTGTGAAAAAGGCAATCATTTCTATTAAGAAAGCTCAACTACACTAGTAATATTTTTCTAGTTTTTCAAATAACAATTTAAAGATTGGATAGATGACTCAGGGATTAAGAATACTTACTGTTCCTACAGAGGTCCCAGGTCAGGTCCAATTCTCCAGCACCCACCTGGCAGCTCACTATCAACAATCTACACTAACTACAATTCCAGGGGATCTGATGCTTGCCCTCTCAACCTCCAAGACATTCTGTACACACATGGCTCTCTCTCTCTCTCTCTCTCTCTCTCTCTCTCTCTCTCTCTCTCTCACACACACACACACACACACACACACACACTCACACACACACACAGGTACTCACATAACCATAAAATGAATATTTTTTAAAAGAAAAATAATTTAAATATTATTTAGTCATCCTCAGCCTTCCTAATGTTGCAACACTCTAATGCAGTTTTTCATGTCATGAAGACTCTCAACAATAATATTTCTATTTCAGAACTGTAGTTTTCCTACTCTTATGAATCATAATGTAAATATCAGATATGCAGGATATCTGATATATGACTCCTTTCATGAACCACTACTTGAGACCTGTTAGATTATTAAAATTTAAAATATTTAAATAGGACTGACCTATTTATTGTAATTTATAGCAATTGCAATAGTGACTAACAGTTAACATGTAAAATGTTAAGTTTTCAAAGTTTGTGTGTATATGTGTAATCTCTGTGGGTGCATTCACATATGTGCCTATGGAGACCAGACACACAGTCCACATCAGAAACCCTAGAGCAGGAGTTACAGGGATCTTGGAGGCACACAGAGTACTGCTGGGGTTTGAACTCTGGTCTTCTGAAGAGCAAAGATCACTTTTAAGCATTCTGTTATCTTTCCAGCCTCAAGACTGAGTCCTAGGTCTGATCCGTAGAACTTAAAAAATGGAAATTTTGAGATTACTTTCCCCCAAATTAGGGATCTATATTTTAACTCTTTGGGAATTCTAGACATTGTCTTTCCACTTCTCACTTCCTGTGTCATGATGTTCCTGTCTTTTAGGATCATGGAATGAACTACACAGAGGAAGTTCTGGTGGATGTTAGCTGCTCTGAGAATGAACCAACTGAAGATACTTCACAGTTCTGGTTGGAAATGTTTGTAAGAGGATCAGTGTCCTTTAAATTTCAAATTCCCACACTTTCTAAGACATTCATTATGGAAACATTCACGTTTTCAAAAAGTTTATGTTTATTGAATATGTTAACTAAATATTGCAAAGTGGTAAGGGGAGCTATAAAGATGAGTGGTGGTGGGACAATGTGGAAGAACAGCTCTAGAAACAGCTACAAGTACCATGGTGTGCAACTTGGGACAGGATATATGGGAGAGACATAACAAAGGATAAGTCTTTTTCACAAGATCAATTTGTGCTGTTCCATAGCAGACAGACACCCCTCTTCTTGCGTTCCTCTTCAACCCAGGGAAAATGCAAAACATTCATATTGTTATTTTTCTTTTCCACAGCTTGCAGTAATGTCTGCGATTTCTCAGGAAATAAAGATTTGTCCGGTCTGGGGTTAAAAATTGAAAATTCTGTTTATTAATTAAAAAAATTGTAATTTGTGTGTTTTTATACAGAGGAATGCTTCTGCAAACATGTGAAGGTCAGAGGACTATTCCTGGAAGTCCAGCCCCCCTCTTCTACTATGAGGATCTTGGGATGTCAGGTGTGGGAGCAAGTGCCTTCACTCACTGAGCCATGTTAGCACCCCAAGTTTTGTTAACCATCATTTTCCTCTCTTTACACTTATGACTATCTCTCTGTCATCCATCCCTAGGAATGAATGAACTGAGAGGGGAGAGAAAGCGTGATTCTTTCACAAAGAGTAGAGACTCTTTCATTCATATATAAATGACTGAAAGTGTTTCTAATATATATATATATATATATACATATATATACATATATATATATTCATGCATTATAACTTTATACGATGTCAACTTTTCTTAAACTTATGAACAGTGGTCTAATTCATATCATAGCCACTACTATCATTATTCATATTAAGTCTGTTCCTTTTGCGTCCCTACTCACTTTCTGTGAGACACTTACTACATATCTTATGCCTTAGCTCACATGTTCTCTCTGCCTGTTTCAGCTATGCCATCTTCACGAAACTTACCTAACAAAAAAATATTGATTCCACAGACATTAAACATAGACAAATGCTCATTATCAATATACCCATATTTTTAAAATCAATGTGTTTATTGTGGATTTCTCATGTATATCCCATTCCCCTCACTGACCCTTCTAATTTCCTGTCTAAATTTCACATCCTTTTCCTGCCCAGAAGCTCAGTGAATCTAACTAGAGATGCTAATAAATGTATGCTTTTTGGCCCATCCTCTGGAGAATATGCAACCTAGCAGGGGCCACATCCCTGAAGAGAACCAACACTCTTCCTTGAAGCCACAAAATGTAACTAACTCTACAGCTTGGGATAAAGTCTCAGGAGATCCTCCTCTATCATTGGAATTTTGCCTGGTTTGATTTTATGCAGGTCTTGTGGGGTCAGCTATTGTCTGTTCTTGAGTATGTCTACCTTATTGAGTCTAACAGGAGCTGCTTTATAAGTGATCCCCACCCCTTATCATCTTTCTATGTCTTCTTCAATATTGCCTGGGACTAAATGATCACAGACCTGTACTTTGTTTTTGAATTTTTTGTCAAATAATGTCTTAAAATGAGTCAGTACTCTACATAATTAATTACATTTTCTTTCTTGAAAAATTTCCTTTAGACATTTGGCCATTAGTCCCCCTGAATTTCACAACTTAAAATTGGAACACAGATATCTCTGCAAGTACAGCTGGCTTCCTCAAACTGTTCCTGCCCTCTTTCTCTTCCTTGCCTGTTGACTATAAACATGTGTTACCTCACCTTTAATTACACAATCAGTTCACATTGATCTTCTATGCTCTTTTAGATCTCTTGCTCAATTTCAGCTCTTGACTCTCCAACTTCTCCTTCGGTCAGTCCTGCCCCAACTGTCACATACTTACCATACTAACATCCTAGCTCTTCCCTCATCCTTGATTTGAACATTACTCTTTATAGTCCTAGTACAGGATTGAAATCAACAGAATTCAGGTGTGACAAAATATTCACCCATATAAAGAAAAAAAATTTTAAAAATTAATTTGGCATTGAAAACATGTTATACTTTGAGAGAACATTTACTGAATAATACAAAAGATACTATATATGTGAACTTATATTTATAAACATTTATCTTTTTTATTTTATATTCTGTATATGATATCTTTGTGTGTGTGTGTGTGTGTGTGTGTGTGTGTGTGTGTGTGTTTGTGTTATAGATTAGGAACTGTATATGAGAGAGAACATGTAGTTTATTTTTTTCTGGTTGCTATACTTTTAAGTCCACTCAGTTTCTACAAATTTTTTGAGTTCATGCTTTAGAGCTGAATGGCAACTTATAAAAATAAGCCAAGATTTTTAGAAACATGACTGATGATATTTGGAGTAATTATCTCCAAAGGATGGTACTCATGAGTGGATAGAAATCAAAGATAGTATTCAATGTCCTACAGTGCAGCAGTGGCCCTCATCACTCAACTCAGCCTCAGTGGGGCAGAGCTTATCAAAATTGACACAGAAGAGTTGTTTTGAAACCATTGCTGACCATGGGAGACAGTGTGTACGCACCCAAGCATCTTCAGGTTACAGTTTTTGTGATTCAAAGCATCACAGAGCACCTCCAGCCCAGAATGGTCTAAGGGTTTCCAGTCCAGATTTAAGCTTTTCAATGATTTATAGGTGGTGAGAGCCAAGGCCAGGTATTCACAACAGTCACTGGTAAACTCACACATGTCTAACCTATGAGCAGGAGAATGCCAGAAATAGAATGTGATGTTCAGTGTCAGTTCCAGGCTTCTGAGTAAAGACCTACCCAGCCCCAAATGTCCATAGTACCAACACTGAACAAATCCTCTGTTCCAATTAGAAGGGATTGAGAGTCACAAGTTGAAAAACATTGTTCTAAATGCTTAGATTTTCCTATGTATTAGTTTAGTTCTCATGCCTCAAAGAAACTTCCTATTGCCATGGACTGGATAATATAGACACACAGCTAGTCAAAGTTCAGAAAGTTTACATTGTATGAAGGCACAAATGAGGCATTGATATCCTTCTCTCCCTCATGACACAGGGAATATAACAAAAGAAGTGGCAGAAAGACTAGAAGTACCAGATATTGTGGTGGGGTCAGATATGAGATACGAGATTGCATTCAATCTCACAGCAGGTGTACAAGACCTATGCATTCCTTCAAAACTTATGAGCCTATGATATTTGAACTTCTTAAACTTATTAACCCTCTAGCATTTCCTTATCAAGTTGTGAGTCCTCCAAACATGACAGTTAGCAGAAACTCACCCAAGACACTGCAATTTACAGTTAGGATGACACAGAGCTTCACATAACTGACACCAGTATCTTATATGTTATTGTTTCCAAGTTTCAGGGTCCTTAGATTTTTATTGCAACTGAAGAGAGTAGAGATTTCTTCACAGCACTCTGAAGTTGAATAGCAACTAGACAACTTGGAAAACCATGTAAATACACTTTCTCCCCAATCCTTTTGTTGTGATACACTAATTTTATTTTTAGGACATCATATGAGTACTGTATCTCCAGTCATCTATGTCATTCCACCTCTCCATCCATTTCCTCCCAGTTTCCTCTTCCAAATTAACAATCTCTTCTTTAATTATTCTTGTTATATGCATATACATGATATACGTGTGTGCATGCATATAAGTACATGTATATGCAACTTAATGTGTACATTTATCTTTGCTTGTATGCACATATATCCAGGAGATTGGATAGCCTAGGTCATAGCTTCCCCTGGTGGAGACTGATTCTCCCTCTCCCAGCAGCTATCCATTGATCACATTTCAGTTTGTTTTTTTTTTCTGAGAGAATCTCATGTGACCTAGTCTGGCTTCACATAGCTGAGGATGTCTTTGAACTTCTGAACATTATATATATATATATATATATATATATATATATATATATATATATATATCAGTGCTGAGATTACAGGAATGTTGCTACCTTAGCTTTTATTTAAGCCTTAGCTGAAGAATCAAATTCAGGACTCTGTGTATGCAAAGTAAACATTCTAGGAACTGAGCTGCATTCCCAGTCCAGGAGATTCCATCTTAACAGCTTGACTTATTTGTAGGGACCACAATTCTGAAATGCTGATGCTTCTCCATGTGGGATTCTCTGCCCCATGTTGGCTCTCCACAGTTCTTCTTTGATATCATTATGTAGTGTTCCTACTCTCATTCCCCGGGTTATAATACATATTCCTTAAAAAGTCAGTGGAGCTACCTTATCACTGATTTCTGATACATGTGCTGAAAACTTCTCCCAATAATTAATATAACATGTCCTCAAACCCTTCCTGAGCCTCAAGTTCATATTTGCCCATGGCACTGTATTGAGATGTTAAGAGTCAAAAGGAAGATAGTATAATATAGATGAAGAGTGGAGAATTCATAGCACTTGCATGGATGCTAATAATAGAAGTTATGCAGTTGTATGTTAGATGGATAATCAACATAAAAATTAGTAAAAAAAATTAGCACATACTCCATTTTAAGGCCTTTGATGGAATAGTAAGTTATCTAGTATAGATTCCCTAGTACAGTAGTCTGGCTGTCTTTTCCCATGAGAAATCAACCTCAATCTCATGGCAATGAGACAGCTTATAGTGACTTAAGTAAGATGTACGAAGTTCTGTCTTGGAAACTAATCAATTTTTTTCTTATGCATATTCTCCTCTGGCCTAGTAAACAATATCTTTCTAGATGCTGCATCTTTATTCATGATAATTAGATTCATTAAGCTAAAATTATGTAAAAGACATTTCAGAAGTAGCTTTGGCTTGCCTGAACTCAGTCTCATGGTATCTCTGCTTACATTTGTTCCACTTACTGTTGTGGCATCTGAGGCATAGAAAGTGACTGAGTCTAATGACATTCTGCAAGCTCTCCTCTAATCGTTAATAGGTGTGTGACTACCTTTATGATCCTCAGACCAATGTGTAGCATTCTGCAAGACCTCCAGGTCATGCTCTCTCAGAATAACTCACATCAGTGACTCCAGGACACAGTTTGGGTCCTTCAGCACTTCACACAGTGACATAACTCCTTTGTTCTTCAAGGGATTTTCAACCAATAAGAGCTGTTTCACCTTAGAGTTGATAAGGGAAGTAGCAATTATGCTACATGCCTCACTTGAGATGTCACATTTTCCCAACCTACATGTGAGAATCATGTCACAGGATAGGAATAAAATCTTTAGGTGATCTACATAAGACTGTCTATTGCTTAGACAAATGCCGCAGATTCTAATACCAGTCCAGACATATATTATAGGCTTATTTAATTTATAAGCATAATTGCTTAGCTATCATAGTGAATTTATAGAATACTACTGATTAGGAATAAGCCCAAGCCTCTGGTTTTCAGCTATGGGTGATTTTTACTTTCTGAGATTCATTTGAAAATGTTCAGTGATATTGGTTGTCACAATACCCATCAGAGAGAGAGAGAGAGCGTTACTAGAATTAGTAGATAAAAGCCATGTCTTTAATGCACATATAGACCCCATCACTAAAATATGATCTGCAACCCTATAAGTCTGATTACTGTTAGCACTTACACAGACACAGACACAGACACACACACACACACACACACACACACACACACACACACTTCTCAGTTCTCTCACACTTATCCTCCCTTCAAGATTTCAGTAATCAGTTATAAAGCCCATTGTATCTAACCTGTGGTTAAGATCAACCAGCTACAGGTTGTCATTCTTTTATCCTTATCCTCATGTTTAACTTTCTGAGGCTGTCATGAAGCTTGAATGTGGTTCTCTCACATGCTAGTTTAGTATATCCAAAAGATATTATATAAGGACAATAGAAACACTCAGAGAGAACATGTGCATGGGAAAAATCTAGAAGGATCCCAAGTACAAGAACCTTTGCCAAATGGATGCAGCATGCTCCACAAGGATATAATTCCCAAATTCAAATACCGCTGGTCTAATTTCATTCTATCACCATGATTAAACACTCTCACCAAAGTCAACAGGAAACAGTTGGGCTGATACTTCCAGGTCACAGCATCATTGAGAAATTCAGCACAGGAAGCTGGATTCAAGAATCATGAGGGAGCTATTTGCTGATTTGTGAGTAACTAGCTAGACTTCTTACTAGATCAGAACTACCTGCTCAGTGAACCATGCGTAGCCATAGTAGACTGGGCACTCTTATGTCAACTAATCCCTTACCAATATTCCCAACATACCATCCTGATAGACAATTACTGAACCAAAGGAATTTTCTTCAAGCCAAGTTGACATTTAATGTTAAGCAGGATGAAAACTCTGAAGTTTGGGTCTTTTTTAATCTATACTTTACCATGTAAGCATGATTGGCTCACTCCAAACTGAACTCATAGAGGACAGGCAATGAGACAGATAATTACAGAACATGGTGCCAGTTCTGTTCTTGTGGGAACTGGCCATTATTCACTAGCCCAACAAAAATCACCTCATTAGAATTATAGTTGATTCCATCGCCTGGAAAATGTAGGAACCTACATGTCTGGAATCAAGGCAACAGTTCAAGCAGAGGAAATATTTCTGCTGCCATCACTAAGCATTCATGAAAATATAAAAGCTTGTAATTCCTTTACATAGCTCGAGTGGGGAAGACAAAACTGCATATTGCCTAAGTCACCACATCACAAATGTTAATTGTGTTAAACACACATCTGAGTTATGTCAATTACAATGACAGACCACCAGCACCCGACCAACTTCTCTACATTCTCGTGCCATTTCTTCATAGCCCAGTTACATAGCTGCCTCTTATCTTTCTTCTTTAGCCTCCCATCAAGAACCATGTAAAAGTTTTAAGGACTGTTTCTATGCTCGTAAGTTTTTACCAAGCACCTCTACAAGTTGTCCTCTGTTTTCTATGATGGACCTGTCTCACATACTAACTAAATAAATACAGTAAGATCCGTATATACTATTATGGTGGTATTCCAGATATTAGGAAAAAATAAGCTATCAAAAAGGAAAAAAAAATAGAAGGAAATGGGATCCAACAGAATGTAAATGAATTTGATAGGAGTGTATTATAAAATTGGCTGAAAATGTCCTAATGGGGAGCTGGAGATATGGATCAGCAGCTATCACTTGCTGCTTCATCAGAGGACTAGAGTTCAATTCCAGGGACCCACACAAAAGAGTTCATAATTACATATAGTTCCAGATCCAGGGGACATAAGGTCCTTTCCTGGCTTTTGAAGGCACCTGTGTACAGGTGTACATGCATATATGCAAACAAAGCAAAAATGAAATAGTCAAACTGAAACTCACTGTATACAACACATGCTAAAAATAACTTTCATATTTAATCCTTCAAAGCGATTTTTCAAAGTCATTCTAAGGAAACTTCTGAGTGTGGAAAATGCATTTACTTACAGTACCTCCTCCACTTTACATGAACATTTCAGAGCCGAGCACAGCATCTCAACCACATCATTAGAGAGATTAGTGCCATACAGGTTCAGGTATTTCAGGTGAGGTAGCTGAAGAAGAGTGTGAAATAATGAACCATCTCCAAATTTAGTCATGAAGGAACACCTGCAGAATAAAACCAAATGCCATATTATGTCAAGATGTGAGGGACCATGGCAGAGAAACTTGAATAATCCTTTCACAGACTTGGTCAGACATACTGTGGTTGTTTGGGCATCCTGGTTATTTCTACAGACCAGACACGCACTGAGGCTCAAGCACTCAGATCTTTCGCTTTTATTCCATTTCCCCCACCCACCCACATCTGTGTAACACCTAGAACGTTATAAGGAAACTCATGGTTATCTTCATATTAAACTCTGCATTCACTTGCCATGGCTAAATAAGGAGCCAACTGGTATGAATTTGGTAAAGGGAACCTGAATGGAGGAATTGCCTCCATCCCATTGGCATGACTGTTGGACATTTTATTGATTGTTAATCAGTGGAGAAATGCATCTATGCGGGGCATTACCCCTGGGAAAGAAAGTCTAATCTGAATAAGAAAGGTTGTGGAGGCAGATCATGGGGAAACGTGCCAGAAAGCATCATTCCTTTATGATTTCTGCTTCAGGTTCTGCTTTCAAGTTCCAGCCTTAACCACCCTTGGTGATAGATTATGACCTAGGACTGGTAAAAAATAAAATAAAATAATCATTTTCCTCCCTAAGACTGCCTTTGGTAATAGTGTTTATCATAGAATCAGAAACCAAACCAGAATTATATTTTATGTATAATACAAATACTTAAGTTTGTATTAATATTCCCAGCTATATATCACAATGGAATGGCATATTTCTCTTTAAGTACTAATATTTTTCTCTTTTTTTTTTTTCAAGTTTGTTTTTGACATGTTCACTTTACAGTCCCGGCTGAAATGAAACTCACTCTGTAGACCAGGCTGGGTTCAAACTCAGAGATCCACCTCCCTATGTGTCCCTAGTGCTGGAATTAAAGGATATGTCACCACCACTTATCAAGTACTAATATTTTTAAGGCATCACTATCTATAATAGTCATAGAATAGGTTGCAGAGTTTAAGAAAATTAGATATAAGGTCTTGTTTCTTTTTGTAGTTATTCCATTTCAAGGTGAGAAAAGTGTAGCCAAACTTATGCCAGTTCATGTTTTCTCAAGATAACAAATATATGTCATAATGATGACTAAGTAACATTGGACTGGACAGATGACTTAGTTGTTAAGAGTAGTACATACTGTTCTTGAAGAGAACTAGAGTACAGTTCCCAGCCACTGTTGGGAAGTTCACAACTGTTTATATCTCTAAGTCTAGAGAACCCAATTCAGAAGCACACATACATATTCACAATTTAAAATAATTAAAATAGACCTTTAATTAGCATACATTGTGGACACTATACCACAGTCAATGCCTGTTGAATGTTATTTTAGTGTACACACACACACACACACACACACACACCAGATGTATAGGCATTTAAAAACTATATAAATCAGATGTGTGTGTTTGTTTGAGTATGTGTGTGTGTTTGTGTTTGTGTGTGTGTGTGTGTGTGTGTGTGTGTGTGAGAGAGAGAGAGAGAGAGAGAGAGAGAGAGAGAGAGAGATAACCCTTCAAATATGTGACTCTTTATATTATATTAACTACTTTTGATTTTGGTTCTGCATTTACTTATGCATGAGTCTTCTATACAAGGAAGAAAGGGAATGTCGTCTTTCATCTACTTAAAGGATGTGTGACTATCAAGCTTATAACAAGCTGTGGAGCTTAAAATGTGTCACAGGCAACGTAGGAGATGGAGACATTGAATTACAGAGATCCTGTATGGCCTTTTTACTGAAATGACAACTGTCCAGATCTAACACATGCAATTTATGTAAATAACTGCAGACCATAGGCCAATATGTAGCTACAATTCTACAATGAGATAACACATCATTATTCTCTAACGGCTAAATTCAATTCAAGATATTCCTAAAATAGGCAGATCAGTCCCAGTCCACTCTCAAAGCTGGCAGTTACTCCTGGCACTGTTAAAAGTTCATACAGGCTCTGCCAGAGTCTGACAAATACAGAGATGGATGCTAGCAGCCAACCATTGGACTAAAGTCAGTGTCCCCAATGGAGGAGTTAGAGAAAGGACTGAAGGAACTGAAGGGGTTTGCAAGTCCTTAGGAAGAACAACAATATCAACCAACCAGACTCAGCCAGAGCTCCCAGGGACTAAACCACCAGCCAAGTACACATGGAGGGAACCAAGGCTCCAACTGCATACGTAGCAGAAGATGGCCTTGTCAGGCATTAATGGGAGAAGAGGCCCTTGTTTCCATGAAGGATCAATGCCCCATTGTAGGGGAATGTGAGACCAGGTAGGTGGGAGTTGGTGAGTGGGGGCAAACCCTCATAGAAGCAGTAGGAATGGGATAGGGGGTTTCTGGGGGGGCGTTGTTACTGGGAAAAGAGAAAAATTTGAAATGTAAATAAAGAAAATATCCAATAAACAAAACATAAGTATTTATCATCAGAATAGAGAATTTAAAAATGTGTTCTATAAACATAATAGAATACTTTTGAGCCTTAAAGAGAGGAGTGAATCCTTTTTTTGCTTGTTTGTTTTGTTCTTGTTTTTCAAGACAGGGTTACTCTACATAACCCTGGCTATCCTAGAACTTACTCTGTAGACCAGGCTGCCCTGGAACTCAGAAATTCAGCTGCCTCAACTTCCCAAGTGCTGGAATTAAAGGTATGTGTCACCACCATCCAGCAGGGAGAGGGAATCTTATCATTTGAGACAACATGGACAAAGAAGAAGGAAATTATACTAAGTGAAATAAGACAGGCCTAAAAATGTTACCAAGATGTCACTTGCATATAAGAGCTAACAAAAAGTTGAAGTTGATAAGCTGAGAATCATCATGAAAAACACTGATCCTCACTTCATAATAAAAGTACTGAAAACTCTATAGCAAAATAAGACAGATTTATGCTCAGTTCAGTTCCGCAGAGACTAAGCATCAACTTAGACTAAGGCAGAAATCTAACTTATACTAAGGCAATAAAAAAGGAGAAGAGAGAGAAAAAAAGAGAGGACTGCAGTTTCCTGAATCAAACAGTAGAGGGAGAGAAATGTACAAAGGGCACCAGATTGGGTAATAAGAATCATACATTAATAATAAATATTATATATATGTACATATATATATATATATGTATGTGTGTGTGTGTGTGTGTGTGTATTTGATACTAAAGACAAGAAAAACAATAAATACCTTTTGGGCTTTATGGGATGATATTTTAAACAGTTTGACAGGGATAGATTTAAAGGAAATACATACCTTGTCATTTAACTAACACTAAAATATTTATCCTCTCCATGTACCATGACTTGTCAAAAGACAGGGCCCTAGATAAAAAATTACATGCCTTAGAAAAGAGATTAGAGGAAACACTAGAGAAGTTCATAGATGAGACTGAGCAACAGAGAGATAAACGTGAGACTTGACAACGCGACCTAGAGGAAACACTAGAGCTAAATGTTCAGGATTTTATTGGTCAAAAGAAGCAACAGAAAGGGGAAAATGAAGGTTGGAGACAGGAGCTGGAAGAGACGCTAGAACAGAAATTTCAGAAGTTCAGAGATGAGACTGAGCAATAAAGATAAACTTGAGACTTGGCAACAAGGACTAGAGGGAACACTAGAGCTAATGGTTCAGAATTCAACAGGTCAAAATAAGCAACAGAAGGAAGAAAATGAAGGCTGGAGACAGGAGCTGGAAAAGATTCTAGAAAAAAGAATTCAACAAATCACAGATCAGACTGAACAGGGAAGAGATAGAGATAAACTTTGGAAACACACTCTAGAGGATAATTTACTAAAGCTAGCAAATCAAAATAAGGTAGATGATACAATAGCAGAATTACATCATAATGAGAAGCTAAAATTATGGAAGCAAGGCCTAGATCACAAGATATAGGAATTTATAAAGCAGCATGAACAACAGAAAGAGAAATTTAATATTTGGCAACATGGCCTAGAGGAAGCACTAGAATTGAAGACTCAGGAAATTATATTTCAGAATAAGAGACAGAAAGATGAAAATGAAGATGGGGGACAGGAGCTGAAATAGATGCTAGAACAAAGGATACAATAATTCAAAGATCAGACTGAGCAGCAAAGGGAAAATTATGAGGATAGAAAGACTTGGAGTATAACCTTTTAAAAATAATCAATCAAAATAAAATGAACAACAGAACATCACAATTAGAATATAAAGAAACATTTTAAATGTGGAGACAGAACCTTGAACAGATAATACAAGAACTCAAGAATCAGGTGCATCGACAAAAGGAGAGAGACGAAGCATGGACACAGACCTTAAGGGAGGAATTGAAATTTTCAATTAAGGAAAATACTCAGGTAAAGACTGAAGATAAAGAAAGCCAATCAAAGCTTACTAGAAAACAAACTTTAGTATATTATGTTAGTACACCACAAAAATATCAAGACTATCATCATCCACAGGATTATAAGGATTTTGAATGGCAACTGATGGGTGTGTTAGAAGTAAGAATATTTAAGGAAAGAGTCACTAATTTTGGAATGCATGTGCTATTTGAACAACAAATCTTGACTTCTAGAGCTGTAAAAATAGTATAATCCCCTAAGACTGGAAGCATATGGCAAAAGCAGTACTGGAACCTGCTTCATATTTACAGAGTTTCTCATGGTAGAGAGAAGAGGCAAAGGAGATAACATGACACAATAAAGCCAAGGTGTCTCAGTCAGGGTTTTATTCCTGCACAAACATCATGACCAAGAAGCAAGTTAGGGAGGAAAGTGTTTATTCAGCTTACACTTCTGCATTGCTGTTCATCACAAAAGGAAGTCAGGACTGGAACTCAAGCAGGTCAGGAAGCAGGAGCTGATGCACAGGCCATGGAGGGATGTTCCTTACTGGCTTGTTTCCCCTGGCTTTCTCAGCCTGCTCTCTAATAGAAACCAAGAATATCAGCCCAGGGAGGGTACCACTCACAAGGGGCCCTCCTCCCTTGATCACTAACTGAGAAAATGTCCCACAGTTGGATCTCATGGAGGCATTTCCCCAACTGAAACTCCTTTCTCTGTGATAACTCCAGCCTGTGTCAAGTTGACACACAAAACCAGCCAGTACACAAGGTTAGAGAGACTTCCAAAGATCAGGTACTTGGTAAAGGTTGCTTTGCTGAAATAGATGTGTTGGCTGCAGATGATGAGGAAATTATGGTGTTGTGTCTATTCACAGCCTTAAATGTTTGGGAAATAGTTGCAGAATCAGGCAGAAGATTTGAACCATTTCCTCAGATCATGTATGGTGCAAAAGAAACCTTCCCTGACTTTTTTCAAAGGTTGACCTCAGCTGTGGAAAGGAGTGTATCAGATCCAGAAAGACAAATAATCTAGTCTTTAGCCTTTAAAAATGTGAATGCTGAATGCAAGGAGATAATCAGACCACGGAGGGGAAGGTCAGTATCAATAGATGAGTGGATTAGATACAACTGATGCTAGACTTTGTTTGCCTGCTATGCCCTTAATCACAGAGGTTGCCACTAGAAACGTAGAATTGGCCCAAGTTATTAAATATTTTAATTGTGTTGAGCAGGGTCATCCCAACATAAACTTCAGGAAAAAAGAAATTAATCTCCAAAGTAAGACTATGCCTTCTGGAATATGTCAAAGATGTAGAAAAAGCCGACATTTCCCTAGGGAATGTAGAGAAACAACAAACAAATTTGGAAAAACATAAAACCAAACTTGGAAACACCTAAAGCCAAGCAGGGAGTGTTCTCCTCCTCAGAACAATTAAACATTACTGCTCTGAAACTGATATTGTGAGACCAGATAACAAGGCTGAGGGAAATTCTATAGACAATTCAAAAAACCTAAAATGGGGCCAAACTGATTATTTTCACAAACTTCTATAGAGGATCAAAGGTCAAAATTAAGATTACTAGTAAACAATATTGATATTGAAGGGATGGTTGATTCATGCATATGTTTAATAATAACAGAAAAAGCAAATTAATAGCAGGAATCTTTCCTAAAATCATTTTATCCTGTGCCTTGTCTACTGAATCTCTGTGATAAATTAGTGAGTCAAAAGTAAAGGTATCTCAGGAAGATCACCAGCCTGTCCAATGACACTAGGACACATTATCACGTCCTATGATGGCTCGACACCTAAGCTTGTCATGGCCACCATGCCTCAAGATATAGATCAAAAGCATGTGTCATCCTATGTCAAGTTCTGGGTCAGAAGCCTATGTCTTAGATACTCAGATCTGGATCACAGATGCTCCCTCTATTTCTGGATGTTAGTACATTCCAGTTGTACTCAAGTAGACAACGAGTAGCAATCCCAATAAAACATGACTTAAAAAAAATGTAAAGGAAAACTCCACATAAATATCTCACTACATACCAAAAACATTTTTGACAAAATACATCACCCTTTTTGATAAGTCTGGGAGAGAGTAGGGATACAGTGGTCATATGTAAATGCAATATAGGTGATATACATCAAACCAATACCAAATACCGGATTAAATGGAAAGAAACTTAAAGCATTTACACTAAAATCAGGTACAAGACAAGGCTGCCCACTCTCCCAATATCTCTTCAATATACTACATGCCACTCTAGCTACAGCAGTAAGACAGCTAAAGGAAAAGAAGAGGATACAAATAGGAAAGGAAGAAGTCATAGTATCACAATTTTCAGATGATATGACAATATGCATGTGTGAACTCACAAATTCTACCAGAAAATTACAGTTCAAAAATATTTTAGCAAACTGGCTGGATTAAAATTTGACTCAAAGAAATCAGTAGGCCTCCTCCACACAAGTATGTTCTACCAATAGAATGTTCTCACTGAACATGGGAGCACAACTGAAAAGAAAGATTTTTATTATGAAAAGATGGTAAAAAATTTGTTTCAGCAGGAATGAATCATTTTGGCAAAATATAAAAAAGAATGCTAAAATGATATGTAATTTTAAGAAAGCAAAGTTAAAAAGCTTCCAGATTAAAATAAAAATGAATATTTAAATTAGAATATGGGATAATTATTGACTATTGGCTGAGGAAAACAACCAGAAGATATCAATAGAAACTCAATGGAGCTATTTTACATGTTAGTACAGATACTAAAAAATTTTTATCAAAGTCATTAAAGAAATGGAAAATGGAACAAAAAATCAGCAGTGCCTGAAGAATCCTTCAAGTCTTTCAGAGAAAAAAAATTCTAGAAACATGACTTTTCATGATGTTATAATATGCTACAATCATAACAAAATCATTTAATACTGTTATTAAGTCACAAACCGACATGAATAGAATGGTAACATCAACACTAATGTGCACACTTCAATCAATTATAATTTCCTTAATATTAATTCTTACATAGAAAGTCAATCACATGAACATTAGGAAAATCTTGAGACTATGTAGAATAGATTCCTACAGAATCAATAATACAAAGACAGAATGTGGAAAATAAACTTGCACCATCTTTGCATCCAAACTTCTTAGATAGAATTTTTTTTTATGTTATCTGAGGTTTATATGTTTGCAGAGAATATGTATGTACTCTCTATGTCTGTTGCCAACAGAACTCAGAAAAAGGCATCAGTTGTCCAAAATTGGCATTAAGGATGGCTATTAGCTACCATGTATTTTGGGCACTGAATCGATTTCCTATTAAAAAAACAAAAAATAAACAAAGAAACAAATAACACCTCTCTGAACTGATATACCCTCACAATAGGCAATTGTGTCAATTTCCTAGAACCCACTGTGACTTCAAAATGGAAGTATGTAAAACTATTGGTTATTCTTCCCATCCTAGAACTACCCATTGCCCAGTCACCATGAAATGGAGATGTACTTTTCCCATTATACAAATAAACAAAATAATTCCATGATATTCATTCATTTCATGTACTTACGATTGTTGAAACTAAAGCCCAGTGTCTACACAGTAAAGCTCTATCCCGCACAAGAAATGGAGAAAAATGTGAACTGTAATTTGCACCTACAGCACCACCAAAACCTTCTAGATAAAAAATGTTAAAGAATATAATCTCACAAAGAACAGAAATTCATGACCAAATCTTCAAAGAAATTCACATTGAAATCTCTAAGAGAAGTCAGAATGGATGAAACAGATATCTACATAATGGAGATTATTATTTGGGAAACTTGCTTTTCAATTGAGAAAGAAATTCTGCAAATCTAATGTGACAGCATATTATATAGGAATATTTAAACCCTTTTTGACTTAATATGTGGTTCAGCCCATGCCACGTATCTTTAGTTACTCTAGTCAGAATACACACAAGCCCTTAGTATTCACTTTAATCCCAAACAACATAAATACAGTTAGTATATAGAAGGAGACACCCATGTTTGAAAGTGATGTCGAATTGAATGGAAGAAAATATGAAATGTAATAGAAAGATTTGAAAGATCTGGATATGCCCAATTCTTCTGAGTTGAGAGAGGAAAGAGACACTACATAAGGGAGAGACAGTACAGGAAGAAGAGAATAGTAGGATAGGGGTCAGTGTTATCAATGTAATTGAACAAATTTGCATCCTGTGTTCTAGAATCTCAATCTGCCAGACACACCATGGCATAGTGGCAAGATTATGGGTAGGTAACACAATGTTTTCTGGTTCAAGATGAGGCAAGTTCTACAGGAAAGAAAATAAATAAATACATAGACTACACTAGGAATCTGGCTAAAATCTAGAAGGTAGGTCACAGGACCAAGAGGGAATTGACACTGGAATTTGCAGCATGTTTAGATGGCTTTTGTTACACTCGTAGCCTGATGCAGCTTTTACTCTGGATAAAAGAAACTGTGTATTCAATGGGCACAGCTATTACAGAGTCTCAAAGCTAATATTTCCCACAACACTGGATGTATTCAGAAACTTTACCTGGGTTAAGAACACTTCAGATATAAATGATACTGCCTAACCTCTCACATTGCCAGTCTGGTCCCCTAGGCTAAAGATGCACAAAAGACAGCAACCCCTCTGAATTCTGATGCTCTGAACAAATACCCAAAACAAAATAAAACTAAGACAAAATGTCCTTGAATCAAACCACAAGCCATATATATATATATATATATATATATATATATATATATATATCCCATAAGTAGGAGAAATTACCTGATATCCAATATACAGAACTTAAAAACAGTCATGATCAAAGAGATCACAGCTTGTAAACCATATAAATCAACTCAAAGAGGACAGGAACAAAATGATTTGTGGGAAAGAAAATACTAGAAAATGTTTGAAGGAAATGAGGACAACAATGTAGGATATGAATATTGAGTTCAATAGATGGGTAGAAACACCAAAAAGATCCTGAAACAAAGGTGAATAATGATAACTCATAGAGAATATGTGGGAGACAGAATATCAGAATTAAAGGCAAGATAGAGGAGCTGGATGCCTCCGTCAAAGATATGATGAATAAAAATGTTAGGTTAAGGCACGATGTTTTTTACTCCTGAATGTGGAGGTAAAATGGAGAAACTGCTTTTGTAAACTGTCTAGATTTTTCTCAAAATAAAGAAAGAAAACTAGAAATAGAACTACAATACAGACTGCATTCTTTAGCCATTTATTCATAGATGCTTTCCTGATTGTTCTCTGTAATTCTCTATGTACACCCATCCACATCTGCACATCTGGGGAAAAGAGGCTCCAGAATTACCCAAGTCTCTATAGAAATTGTAGATAGAATATTTATTGTCTCTTTTCATGGTTATACTGAGGCCCAGGTATCTCAGGTAACCTCTGAGGTTCAAAACCTGATGTGATGATTGTGAGTGGTTAAAACAGATTCAAGCTCAGCATCGAGTTGAGAGGTCAGAAACACAAGTCCAGACCTTGGGGTTGTGTTCTTAAAGTATAGGGGTTCTGAGCCCATGGACATCTTTAAGATGTCAGGGCTTCTTTTTTTTTTCTTCCATTGTGGTGAATTTTATTCTTTCCCATATTATGCTTATACAAAAGTAATATGTCACCAGCTAGTAGATTCTGCATACATGAATACATCAAACATAATGGTGATTAGTAATGTATCCAAGTTGGGTTAAGGACAGCAATGAAAGCTTTTCCCTTGGAGGCATTAAACTCAGAGTCAGTCCAAATTTGAATTCTCTACTTCATGTACCCTGTGTCTTCCATTATCTGTCTGTTGTCTGCGTTTGAATCTGTGACAGCCTGAGTACTGCCTTGTGTATCTCTCCCTGTGTGTCTGCCTTCAGTCCCTGTGTATGTGTCTGTCATGTACTCTGTTTGTGTCTGTTGTCTTTTTTAATCTTCCTGGCTGGCATTAAGAAACAGCTCTGCAGTGTCTATGGAAGAGCAGGGACACCATCATATGGGGGAAAGAATGGGATAGTGTATAGAAATCTTTAATAGAGATGTACATAGGGTTAAGTCACTGTTTACAAGTGATCAGCACAACAAATATTTGCAAATGTCACTACTTATCAATCAATATACATAACAGCGTATTGATTTTTGAAGGTTGATTTATGCCTCTGCATATCATGTTTTCAGCAAATGATACTCACGCAGTTTCTGGGCACGGCATGGAAAAGTCCATAAATTACAATTATAGCTATGAATTAGGTTATGATTAAAAGTTGATAACAAATGAAATCCAAGGAAAATTACTTTTGCTTTTACATAGTTGTCTGAAAAGAATGTTAAACCATTAAGATGAACACACAGTAGAATAGCATTTTTAAATCTGAAATTTCCTAAAGTAGCATTAACTCTGGCTGTGAGGTCCAGAAAAATTCCCAGTCTATTAGAATGTAACATCTATTCGTATAATATATTGCCACACTTACTGTTCTGCCAATGCATAGGAAAACATCACAGAGCAAGATTTCATGGAGTTCTACTATCTGTATTCTTTCTAAGATGTTTGTAAGAAAAATAAAGTTGAAAAGTACTATCATATTAGTGTGTGAAGGTGATTCCAATGAATTGTCTGAATATTGATGGAGATGGAGTTCAAGTTGATCCTTTCTTGTCGACTGTATTATATCCAACCGAGTTGTTGTCCAAAGGGGTATCACGAAAATACCCAAAAAATTCAGGCCATTGACAACCAAAGCGGATACTTTTCACAATCTGACAGAAAGTCCTCATTGCTAAAGACTAGACAGACACAACTCATTGTATATGAGGAGGTACCTGCAAGAGCCTTCATTCTTATATTCTAGGCTGCTTGTAATGGGAAGGTGCTTTGCAAGGTACACAAAGACAAATGTATACAGGGAACCAACCAAAACGCATTTGATCAATAATCTGTCCTTCTGGCAAAATATGCTAGGTCAATGATGTCATGAATTTATTGAGAATAACCAATGACTGATTTGACTAAAATACCAATGGCACACCTGTTAAATGTTATATATCTGTAAGCACAGGTGTGTATGGACATGAGTATAGTAGGAGGTTTTGTGGACATAACAGTGTTATAAATAATGACGAGATTTCTACATAGTTTAAAGCATAAGACTTTTCATTGGAGCAGTCTCCCAGCAATCATTTAAATTTAAGATTATTCAAGCCTATGACCTGCCATGTGGCTCTTTACCTCTTTGTCCCCTGATCCCATCTGTCTTTTCTCTTCTCTGTCTCCCACTAAATCTCCTGCATCTGCTTTCTCCTCCCTGCATCACCTTTTCTACCCAGAAATTCTACCCTCTGACTCTTGTCCTAGGAATTGGATATCAGGTTTTTCTTACAGACATCCAGGTATGAGATACCAGCATAACATCTGTAGATTGCCTCTAGGTGTAGACGACTGCCTGCCCTTCAAGTATGTGAGCAGGAAATGGAGGACAAGTATTTACAAATGTAAGTCTGGTGATGGGCCATAGAAATGTCAATACCAAAATCCTGCTAGCCTTTAGTTCTCTGCCAATTTAGCAGTTGACATTTGAAAATATACAAACACAATGGCATACAATATGAAAGAAAGTTACTTCAACCCATGTAGAGTGTCCATGCCAGCCAGAAAAATAATTGGAGCACACAGTTTAGTCTGGTGTCAAATGAAGTGGAATAAATCTACCCCAGTGTTCTGTATGCTGAGAGTATCCCTGTAGCATTCACCTATTTTATTTTTATAGAGTCATGCAATGTAATCACGCTTTGGATATCTGAACAACATAATTTATATTCTAGAAAACATCATTGTTCATTTACACTAACATACCAGTAACATCCTAAGAACTAAAAACATCCATATAATAAATTTTATCTATAGAATGATAAAGGAACTCATGGTCAAAGATAGACTCTAGGGAAATCAGAAATGTAAAATCACAGTGTTTTCAATAGAAGAGAAGTAAACCCTTTTTTGACCAGGAATGAGTGAATGGATATAGTAAATAGCTTGATGAACTTTAGAAAATGTAGTGCCAGGCCACACCTGAAACTTCCAGACTATTAAGGTTACCTAGTCTCTTCCTCCCTAGGGCATTGTTTCTTAGTCAACTGAATGCAGCTTTAGGGAAGATGTGACGTGTAGTTAATAGCTTGGTGTCCTCTACAAAGTAGGTTTACTCCTCCTTTAGGCCCTTTGATATTAGAACCCAACTTTATGAAAGAGTCATATGTACTTTGCAAAAAAGTTTTGAGGTAGTCACATTTTAATCATTATTACACTCAGGGATTGAGATATATGTTACCAAGGTTTTTTTTCAAAATTATATTGTACTTAAATATTTCTAAAATAAACCACCCTGTGTTGTACATGAAGCATAGTACATGAAACAAGTATTTACAAATGTAAGTCTGGTGATGGGCCATAGAAATGTCAATACCAAGATCCTGCTAGCCTTTAGTTCTCTGCCAATTTAGCAGTTGACATTTGAAAATATACAAACACAATGGCATACAATATGAAAGAAAGTTACTTCAACCCTAGATCTCTTGTATTCATTCTTCCCAAGAAATGTCTTATATCCTAAGACCTCATGAAAAATTTATCCCAGGAGCCTCCCTGCCTGGAGAGGGTAGAGTCAGAATAGGAAACTGGTGATTAATTAAACTCTGAGCATCTCATGGTGTTCTAATTCTCTAACTATACTGAAATGCAGAAATAACCTTGAAAAAGTCCTAAAAAATTTTCTTGCTATTTCTGATGGTAATAAACAGCTGGCTTAGGTGATTAACACATGTAGACTAACAGCAGAGCATTAAGCAATGTGGCCTTTGTTCTATCTCAGCAGAAACTACACAGCTCTAACCTTCAGCCTGCTAGTCTGAAGTCACAGGAAGGAAAAGGGACACTTAATAAAGTGTCTCTTTAATACTGTTTATTAATGAATTGTATATAAAGATTCCAAAGGTATTGGGAAAAGCAGAATGATTCTATGCTGGGAAAGGGAAAAATCTTTTAAGTGGGGAAAGGGGGAAACAAACTTTTCTAAGTGGAAAGGGAACGGCAAAGTTATCTAGTAATGGAAAAATTCTTCTAAGGGAAAAATTCTTTTCTATTTACCTCACATTTCTGTCCTCATTATTTTTTTATACATCTTTCAGAAGACATGATCAAATATTACAAAGTCCATCACAAGTTCACACAAAATATCAAATAGTACATTAAAATAGAAGTTTACAACAGAGAATGTTTACATGCATAGCCATTAGGAGTACTTATCTAGCTAAACACACATCACCTATCTAGCTCTAAAGGATCACTGAAATTTTAAGACCCATAAGTAAGATTTTAGTAAAGTTTTGAATAGATAAACCTGGTCAGTATTTTATCTTCTATCCTAACACATAAAATAAATCATTAGTTCCATTTTTATGACCTTTGGTTAATGGTTTTACAACCTCTTGTAATGGGCTCTGAGTAGGAAAAAGCCTGGTTACTGTCTAACAGGAATTAACTGGTAACACTTTGGAGACTGGCAGAGTCTCACTGCAGTTTTGACTATCAGAAAATGCCCTAATAGCAGTCCCACTATAAAAGAGCTTACTAATCACAGCTACAATTTTAGGAATTCTTATGAGATCACCATTAAGAATTAACTCATCTATTTGTCTATGGCATCATTACAAGGCAGTACTTCTTTGTGGATCTGCAGAGATCTGCTTCAAAGGGTATGCTATTACTTAATCATTGTTATATATGTTTAATAATAATGGAAAACCCATATTAATAGAAGGAATCTTTCCTAAAATGAATTCCCTTTCAGTCTTGAAAATAAGGGTGAACCTGTCTGAGATTATATAATAATTGGAAACAGGCCATCTCAGGAAGATCGCCTGCGAGTTGTTAGCTTGTCGCATTATGGTTCCAGACAAATTTGAGTCTTATTGTTTTGTGCATGTTTTCATCAGTTTATTTTCTAAGTAGGTTTTTGACTAAAAAAAGTCTTAATGAATTACTACATATAAACATACCTTATGCACTCTCAACACTAGTAGGTATTTTTCTGGATTTAATACTACATTTCCCAGTTGTTTTATTTCAGGGCTTGAAAAGTAGTATTCCAGGCTCTCCTGATTTTAATCTATGGACAAATATTTGTTACTAATATTATTAGTATAAAAATTATTTATACTAAGTATAGGCTAATATAATGTCTTCTTTTTTCTTTTTTTAAGATTTATTTATTTGTTTTATGTAAGTACACTGTACTCACATAATAGGTAAACACATACATTTTATGTAAATACACTCTCATTGTCTTAATATATAACAAAGAGGGTGTCATATTCCATTACAGATTATTGTAAGCCACCATGTGGTTGCTCAGGATTGAACTCAGGACCTCTGGAAGATATATCAGTGGTCTTAACCACTGAGCCACCTCTCCAGCTCATAATGTCTTCTAATACTCAAGATTCCCAGTATCTGAACACTACATAGTTTTATTTCAGTTTATCTACTTTAAAAAGACTGTGATGAAACAAGTGATAGTAAACTATGACTGGAAGACTCAAAAGTGCAGAAATATATCTATTCAGAAGCAGATGTATGTTTGAGGTGATATCAGTGCCAAGTTTTAAAATTGAATCCCTAAAGTCCATTGTGGCTTAAAGGTGGAAGTATGTAAAACTATTGGCTATTCTTCCCATCCTAGAATGAGCCCTTCCTCAGTCTGCATGAAATGGAGATGTACTTTTCCCATTATACACATAAAATAATTCCATGATATACATTCATTTTATGTTCATACTATTGTTGAAACGAAAGACCAGTGTCTACACAGAAAAGCTCTATCGCACACAAGAAATGGAGAACAATGTGAACCATAATTTGCACCCACAATGCCACCAAAACCTTCTAGATAAAAAATCCTGACTTTTGTTGTGCAGGCTTGAATGGTCCTCTATGTCTTGCTCTGATCTCTGCTGTTGGCTGTTGTGAGAGGACCTCAGGGAAGCTCTGAAATCTCGACGTGGTGAGCACATGATCACTGCCCACAATGGGTAGGGACAGGCGGCTGAGCACTGGGCACTGGGGTGGTGATTTCTCTCTCTGCCTGGATGGAAAACATCAGCCAGATGAGACTACCTGTGAGGTCCTTTGTGCTGCTCCTCTCTTGCCAAATCAGTTGGTGACCGCTGAGTAACTTCACTATCATGCCTGATTCTGAATCTGCTCAAAACATTTAGATCAGTGGCTTTCTTGTAGGAACATGTGTGGTTTCTTTGACTCTGCAGCACATGTACAAACCCTTTTGTCTTTTATAGCATACATTAAAAAGACAGGTCTTCCTTCCGGCTGCCCTCTGCAGCAGGGAACCAGGCGGCTCCAAAGCCTTCTGTGCATAGCCCGTCAGGAGAGAGTGATCTCCCAGCAGCAATTGATTTCACTTCTGAGTAAGGAGGTGAGATCTCCACCTTCTCTCTGGAGGGGTACAGCTAGGAGCGCCCAGGGCATACGATCAGTGGAGCTGCTGGGACAGGAGTCTTCTCTTCCGGCCACCATTTGCAGCAGGGAACTAGATAGCTCCATAGTCTTCTGTGCACAGACCCTGCCAGAAGAGAGTTGGTCTCCCAGGACTAGACACAGGCTTACAGACCCATAGGAGGGACAAGCTCCAGCCAGAGTCAGCAAGATCAACTAACACCAGAGATAACCAGATGGCGAAAGGCAAGCGCCAGAACCCTACCAACAGAAACCAAGGCTACTTGGCATCATCAGAGCCCAGTTCTCCCACCATAGCATGTCCCGGATACCCCAACAAACCAGAAAATGAAGAGTTGGATTAAAAGTCTCATCTCATGATGCTGTTAGAGGACATCAAGAAGGACATATATAACTCCTTTAAAGAAATACAGGAGAGCATGGGTGAACAGGTAGAGGCCCTTAAAGAGAAAACACAAAAAACCCTTAAAGAATTGTGGGAAAATACAAACAAACAAGTGGAGGAACTGAACAAAACCATTCAGGATCTAAAAATGGAAATAGAAACAATAAAGAAATCACAAAGTGAGACATCTCTGGAGATAGAAAATCTTGGAAAGAATTCAGGAGTCATAGATACATCAACAACAGAATACAAGAGATGGAAATGAGAATCTCTGGTGCAGAAGATACCATAGAAAACATTGTCTCAGCAGTCAAAGAAAATGCAAAATACAAAAAGCTCCTAAGCCAAAATATCCAGGAAATCCGGGACATAATGAGAAGATCAAACCTAAGGATTAAAGGTATAGAAGAGAGTGAAGATTTCCAACATAAAGGGCCAGTAAATATCTTCAAGAAAATTATAGAAGAAAACTTCCCTAGCCTAAAGAAAGAAATGTCCATGAACATACAAGAAGCATACAGGACTCCAAACATACTGGACCAGGACAGAAAGTCCTCACCAAATTAGGAAACATGATAATAAAACACCAAATTAGGAAACAAAGAAAGAATATTTAAAGCAGTAAGGGAAAAAGGTCAAGCAACTTATAAAGGCAGGCCTATCAGAATTACATCAGACTTCTCACCTGAGACTATGAAAGCTAGAAGATCCTTGGCAGAGCTCATACAGACCCTAAGAGAACACAAATGCCAGCCCAAACTACTATACCCAGCAAAACTCTCAATTACTCTAGATGGAGAAAACAAGATATTCCATGATAAAACCAAATTTACACAATATCTTTCTACATATTCTGTCCTACAAAGGATAATAGATGGAAAATGCCAACACAAGGAGGGAAACTACACCCTAGAAAAAGAATGTAATCTGCTTCCAACAAACCCAAAAGAAAGTATCCACACAAATATAAAAATAACATCAAAAATAACAGGAAGCAACAATCACTATTCTTTAATATCTTATAACATCAATGGACTCAATTCTGCAACAGAAAACATAATCTAACAGAAATATTTTTCATGTAAATCTTCAATTTTATCAGAAAATGTTTGTGATTCCTTTTTCAATCAATTTAGTAATGTTTTTTATATCTACCATTTTAACTGCATTATTTTCCATGATAATTTTTAATTTTAACAATTTTTTATATATTTCTTCAATTTTATCAGAAATATTTTCTATCTAAATTTTCAATTTTGTCAGAAAATGTTTATAATTCCACTTTCATTCAATTTAGGAATATTTTTATGCCTACCATTTTATCGGTATAATTTTCCATAATAATCTTTAATTTTAATGTTTTTCTACATATTTTTTTCAATTTTATTAGAAATATTTCCCTTGTAGATCTTCAATTTTATCAGAAAATGTTTATAATTCCACTTTCAGTCAACTTAGAAATATTTTTATGCCTACCATTTTATCTGTAATTTTCCATGAAAATCTTCAATTTTCATGTTTTTCTATATATTTTTTCAATTTTATCAGAAATATTTTCCATGTAAATTTTCAATTTTTATCAGAAAAGAATTATAATTTTACTTTAAATCCACTTAGGAATATTTTTATTTCTACCATTTTATCTGTATAATTTTCCATGAAATAGTCAATTTTAATGTGTTTTTCTATATATTTCTTGAATTTTTATCACAAATATTTTCCTTGTAGATCTTCAATTTTATCAGAAAATGTTTAAAATTCCACTTTCAATCAACTAAGAAATATTTTATGCCTACCATTTTATCTGTAATTTTCCATGAAAATCTTCAATTTTCATGTTATTTTATATTTTTCTACAATTTTATTAGAAATATTTCCCACGTAAATTTTCAATTCTGTCGTAGAATGTTCTACTTCATTTTTCAATTAATTTAGCAATGTTGTTTTTATGGCTGCCATTCTACTCTTTTATTTTCCATGAAAATTGTCAATCAATGTGTTTTTCTATATGGTTCTTCAATCTTGTCAGAAACATTTTCCATGTACATCTAATTTTATCATAAAATGTTTTTACTTCCTTTTTCAATAAAAAATAAAAAAAGACAGGTAAAAAAATTCTAAGGAATATAGTCTCACAAAGAACATTATTTCATGAACAAATATTCAAAGAACTTCATAATGAAATCTCTAGTAGAAGTCAGAATGGATGAAACAGATATCTACATAATGGAGATTATCAATTGGGAAACTTGCTTTTCAATTCAGAAAGAAATTCTGCAAATCTAATATGACAGCATATTCCATAGGAATATTTGAACCCTTCTTGACTTTGTGGTTCAGCCCATGCCAAACAGCTTTAATTACTCTCGTTGGAATACATGTAAGCCCTTAGTATTCACTTTAATCCCAAACAACATAAGTACAGTTAATATATAGAAGGCGGCTCCCATGTTTGAAAGTGATGTCTAATTGAATGGAAGAAAATGTGAAATGTCAGATAAAGACCTGACAAAACAGGATATATGCAACTCTCCTGAGTTGAGAGAGGAAAGGGGAGCAACTTAAGGGAGTGACTACAGGAAAAACAATAGTAAAGGAAGACCATAGAGTGCATGGGCAGCAGTACAGTGCAGTTAAAAAGGTAGAGCAACAGAGATAGAAAGAAGCCCTTTTACTGCAAGTGTTTTACACAGTCAGAAGGGAGAACATGATAGGTACAGGTAAAGGTGTAATAGAAACAGAAGGAGTCAGAAGATTAGAAAATATAGCAACAGTTAATTTAAGGCCAAGCAGAGCAATTCAATGTCTGAGAGAAAAATCAGATTGAATAAGTGAGCAGGGAGAGAAGATTGAGTTGGAAGAGCTGAGTTGAACTTGCCAGGTAAGAGTTGAGAAGGAGCAAGAAAGTGGGAACTTATTCAGCAGCAAATTTCAGAGGCTATAAACACTCTAGGCCTAGATAAGATTGTATAGATGTTAGAGACTTACAGTCCTAGGTAAATAAATGGAGGCAATAAGCCTCCCAGACAACAATTACAATAGGAAAATAAAAGTTATATTTTTAGCGCTGTAGGAAGTCTAATATTGCTCAGTATAAAAGCTTTCTAGAATGTAAGGAGTAAAGAAAAACATCTCAGAATACTAAAGAAAAGAGACACAAAACTGAAGCAAACAGTACTGAAAAGTTCAACAGTAATTATAATACTCTTATCAGGACAAATTCCACAGTCCATCAGTAAGAACTGAGTTCAAGAACAGGAATACATTTAGAGTAGACAGAATAGGCAATTCAGAAAGCAAGTAAACAATCTGGAGAAAAACACCAAAAATTCAGACCATTCACTCTGTCAGCAAATATCTTAGACTCCCTAATGATAGCATTCATAGTGTCAGAAACTGCTATGCAAATGGAGATAACAGGCAGGGTTCTCAATGGCTATAATCAGATTTTCATCCTGTGTGCTGCAATCTCAATCTGCCAGACAAGGCAAGGACAAAGGTATCATAGTGACAAGATTATGTGTGGGTAACAGACGGTTTTCTGGTTTAAGCTGAGGCTAAATCCACAGGAAAGAAAATACATAGTACTGGAAGTTTGACTAAAATTCAATAAGGAATGTCACAGGCCATAGCGGGGAATCTGATACTGACAATTGCTTCATTTTTAAATGACTTTTAACACTCACAGTTTGATGATACTTTCATTCTGGCTAAAAGAAACTTTGTTTTCAATTGGAAAGATTTATATCAGAGCCTCAAAACTAATCAAATATTGACATAAACAGACTGCAGATTTCACTGCCTACCATGGGATATCCATCTCATCACATCTAACATTATTCTCAGTGAAATTTTCCAGAATAATAAATGAAATAGAATCTGGAAAAATCAAATTTGTACCCTTGTTCTACTGACAGGAGAGACCACCTGTACCCCTTCTTCAATCAGTATTACACACCTGGATCATTTGTTAGAATCTCCTTGGCCTGTACCATCCAGAGCCCTTAGTTTAATTTACAGTTATGCAAATTTGGCTGGTAATATTGATACCTGAAATGGGGAAATAATATTCAGAAAGAACATGGAATATTCCATGGAACAAAAATGAAAGATGCCAACAACTGGCAAAAGGATAAACATGGAGGAAAGAGAAGATATCATGAGAATGTCTCTTTTTCTCTGAGGATTTGAGTTTATCCTATGAAATATGAGAGTCACTCACAAAGTTAACACACATAGAATCCTTTCTCCCAGCAACACAGAGGAAGAGCAAGGAAGAATGCAAGAAACTATCCTGATGCACAGAATGCAGACTGTTGAAATTCTCCAACAAGAGGTTTCTGAAAAAAGCCCTGAGTGCAGGGTCTAAGCATTCCCACACCTGCAAGAAGTTTGCAGTGCTGATTTCAACAAACCATGAATGTACATGGGCGGAGTGCTTTTCTTGAAATAAGCAGCCATTTTTCCTATGTAAGTGAGCAATAATAATTATTCAAAAAGTGCTGTCTAATTCTGGCTTAATTTATAGTAAATTTTCGATTTAATGCAATATCTTGGCCTGATTTTCTCACAGCATGCTGGCCTGAACATTGGAAGAATTCAAAGAAATTAGGTAAAAATGGCTGACTGTGGTACCTATTGACATAACAATGCAGACATTGTTGGCTAGGTGCTTTTTTGGCTCCTGGTTCTTACTTGGCTAAACCCTCCCTTCTCATCCTCAACACTGCCCCCATCTCATGGTCTGCTTCATTCTGCACTCAACCACATAACTCTGACTGCTTTCTCCCTCAGACTGAAATGCCAAGTATTAATCTCTAAGCACCACAAACTCCAAAACAGGTATCTTCTTGGAATGCTGAAGCTTGCAAGTCTTAAGAAAAGAATAAAGCCTCATAGGAAACCCTGTAGCATGAGAACAAAGTCCATCTCTTGGTTAGGATGTAATATTTAATAAAACTTGCTCACATGGTGGAATTGGTTTTTCTCTGGTAATACTCAGGATTAAGAGAAGCTAAAATCTATCTTTTCTTCAGCCATTGCTTGCTGCAATCCTGTCTTTACTTTTTATTCAAACCTAAGTTGTAACATCAATAAATAAGCCGATGAAGACGTATTTCTGAATGTTGTATTTACATCAAAGACTGCATATACCTCAGTGTAAAATTAATGGAGAGCATATCTTTTCACAATAAATGTTAATATTCAGAGCTATATGATGGTACTTTATAACATATATTTTCTAATTCAGTCAAATCTACAGTTGTCCATCATATTGCTAATATCTAAAAAGCTCTTTCAGAATCCCTATTCAGTTCCGTGGAGACAGGGAAATTAAATGACAAATGGAGGAAGAGGGGAGTTAAGAAACATAGGTGAAATTGTATTAAAGGAACTTGATTAGGCTTCAGAAAAGAGAACTCCCTTGTACAAACTTTGGATACTGCAAAGGATCTACAAGATTATCTTAGAAACATCTACAAGATTATCTTAGAAACGTATCTGGCAACCATAAAATTAAGACAACACCATAAACCACAGTTATTAGAATCTCAAAATTCTAGACAATGGTGAGATATCAACAAGAGAATTGTGAGAGTGGCAGCAGAAAATGCACCCCTGCTCCACACCCCTGCTCAGCTCCTGCCAGTTTCCCAGCCCAACATCTGCTTTGACCTGAGAGGTGACAGGACCAGCTGCTGAATGTGTTAGAAGGTCAGCACAGTAACTGCAGCTTAAGGAAGTATTCACATACCTCAAATACTTGGGACTATTCTCCCACCACTACTTCTTGACAAGGAGGTAGCCAGGATACCAGAAGAATGTTGGAATTGTGGAATTTCCTGTTACTTAGGCCTGGTTCCTCAGAGAAACTCTTTCAGGACCCGCCCAATATTAAGCAGCTTCCTGTGATGTGATTCTTCTAAGCCTACCTAATTCATGATCTTTTAATTCATTTAGCATCCCTATTCTTCACAGGTTTTTGTTGGTTTGGATTTTTGCTTGCTTGCTTGATTGTTCCTTGTTTTTATATTGTCTTTTTCTTAAACTAATCTGATCAGGCAGGTGTGCCCACCATCACCATCAGGAACAGCTCCTCCAAATCTGTTGCAAGTTGCCTTCCACACATCTGCAGCTGTCAAGATGCCCACAACCTACTCTGAACAGCTTCTCCCCAAGTTTGCTGTCAGTCTAGACCAGAACTGGATGTAGTAAGACACTGGACCTGTGTCTGAAAACTTCAGATACAAGTGATCCCGCTTAACTTCTCACATTGTGATTCTAGGTCCCAGTGCTAAAAATGCATGAAAGAAAGCAATAACCTGTATATTCTGATGCTCAGGAGAGATTCCTAAAACAAAGTAAAGCTAAGATAAAATGCCCTTGGCTCAAACTATAAACCATATTTGTATTCTCTATGGAGGTCAATTTACATTATATCCGAGATACAGAACTGAAAACCCAGATTCATGATCAAAGAGATCAAAGTTTGTAAATCATGTAAATCAACTCAAAGAGGACAGGAATAAAATGATTCCTGGGCCAGAAAATAATCGTAGATGGTGACAGAAATGAGGACAATGTAGCATACAAAAATTGAGTTCGATAAATGATTAGAAAGCCCCAAAACAAACAAACAAATGAGCAAACAAACAGAAATGAAAATGCATTAAGATGGCAGAGGCAGCCTCCCTTCAGTGTTTTTCAGTGAAACTCTTGCATATGATTCATTGTTACATCAGGCTTTGTGGCAAATCTTGTTTTGTAACTGCCAGGAGATCTTTTATTTTGGAGCTGTTAATGCTGGAATTGGGACACCTTTTCCTGAATACTGCATGTATTTCATTGGGAATAACTCACCATACACCTACCACAAGTGTTGAAATGTGTACAGAGTGGTAGATAACTAGATTTCCTTTTTGTCTTGTGGATTGTTACTCGAGTATTTGCAGAGACCCCAACACATATATCCCCCAGTAATCATCAAATACATTATTTCGTTCTGACTAATAAATACAGAGTTAAACACAATCTTTCTTCCCCTTTGAAACTGTAGTGTTTTGATGTCTTGCTTTATAATGACCCATCAAGAATATACTTTATGCCCACCCAGGAAAATATTTCACAGAAAATTGCAGAAAAGCAGACCAGAAATTTGATACTAGAATTAATAGGACCCAAATGACTGCACATCAAATAATAATGATGACGTTCATAGCATGCATCAATGTTAGTAAAACTAGAAGATTTTGAAATGTAGAACCACGGTCAATTTTGCCAAATCTTCTGGGAAAAAAAAAAAACAGTCTATGCAACTACAAATGTGCTTTGCATTATGATGAAAGTGGCTGAGTTTGAGTGGTCTGTGAATAGCAAAGAACCAAGGAAACCGAAGAGCAGAGAAATGTGCAGTATGCAGTAGAGGGTATGATTATTGACTGTTCAAATGGAAGGCGCTTGGTGATTCACAAAAGCACCAAGGATCAGACACCTGAAGGCAGTATCGCATAGAGACACACAGGCAGGAGAGTTTTTCAAAGGATCTCCATAGGCTAGAGGTGTCACAAATTTAGGAGGCAGTAGTCATACTCTTTGATAGTGTACCAATCCTCTGGATACTTCACAGATTAATCCACATGTGCGCATGTGATAAAGAAAAGTATCATGACTGCATCTTCTTCATTTTTTTTATCAACAGGACACTTCCCACACGTTAGGTGGGAGAAGCTTTTCTACAGGCACAGACTTTACAGTTGAGGGTGTAACTGAAGGACATTGTTGTACAACAACAATTTTAATTCAAATATCTGTCATCTTCATTGAATGAAATCAAAGAATATATATTTTTAAATTTTACTTACTGAAGTGTGCATGTTGCAATGTTATCAATGTTGCTAGAAACACACATTTCTTAGTTCTTTCTGGAGAAGTGAATAGAGTAGGCCTCCCAGTCAATCACCATTCTAATATCTCAGAAAGATCAGTAGCTCATTGCTCTCACAGTAGAAGAGATGAAGAGCTAAGGCCTGCTTGAAAAATTTTGCCAGGGCTGCCTCTCCAACATACAAAGCAGGCTCACAAGAAGCTGGGAAAGAATGTGGATAATTATGTGTTGATACATCTGGACAAACACAAATGCAGTCTTGCAAGGAACAAGAAATAGTGAAACAGGGTGAGGCAGGAATGGACAAGATCAGTTATAAGGTGGTATATATCAAACTAAATCATATTTTCGGCTACCCATGCAGAGAAATCCATAATAAGATTCTGGCACTCCAGGAAAAAGAATCTATGCCACCTAACTCTGCAGGTCATACCACAACAGAGTTGGTGTACCTTGGACTTTTTTTCTATTGTATTATTTATCTTGATATTGTTCTTTAAATTTTGTTTTCTTTATGCATCACTGCTCTGATCTCTTACTTGTATCTATGCCCAGTGTTTTCCATTCATTAAGATTTTCATTCTTTAGCTCAACTCTTTCATATTTGTTCCTGTTTAAAGCAACATTTACTGTAGCTCAGCCTTTTCTCAAGCTCTATAGTTAAGACTTGCTGTCATAGGGTTTTACTGTTGTGAACAGAGAGGTGACCAAGGTAATCTTTAAGGGTAACATTTAAATGGGGATGGCTAACAGGTTTAGAGATTCAGTCCATTATAATCAAGGTGGGAGCATGGCAGCATCCAGGAAGCCTCTCAATCCCCAGATCTATAAGAATTTCTAGAGGCTTCACCCTGAACTCCACTTCCTATAGCTGCATGTTTCCATTAATTTTTCTGGCTCTCTGCTCTCTCTCTAGTTTCCCATGCATAAAGGATCGTGCTCCACTTTTTCCCTGTTCCTCATGTCTCTCACTTATGTCCCTCACTTCCTCTGCCTACATTGATAATTTAGTCAAGGAAGGAAAAAAAAACTAATTGAATTGTTGAGAGGCATAGGCAGGGCCCTTATCTCTCTTCAAAGGCCAAGGAACACTCACAAACAACAAAGCAGATTTCATAACCTTGATGGTGTGGGAGTCTTTTTTCTCCCATCAAGGACACAGTATATAGAAAGGAGGAGCAATTATCCATAATAACATGTACATATCTAAGATTACCAAAAGAGGGATAGTGAGTTACATCCATCTGGGAAATAGATGGAGAGTAACATTCTTGGGACATTCCCCTATTTAGAGGCTATAGTGGTGCAAGTTCTTGTAAAATATTTACATCGTGTCATGGATAGCTCCACCAAGATCTTGTGTACATTCTGTGGGGAAAGGTAAAAATATTGATACAATGTTCTTTCCTGTTCCAAGAGCTGCTGGTCAACATTCATTATCATTAAATCAGACATCTCATTGCCCTTAGCCAAGATTCCTGGAGTGTGATCTTATGTGAGAAAGGAACCATGGATTTGCCTTATTCTCAATGGTTTCTTGAAGACATCACAAATACATGTATGGTATTCAGATCTTTTATGTAGGAGAAGGATAGAGATTAAACAGCCTGTACTGCATAATAGATGACCTAAAGTATATTGACTTAGTCACCCAAAAAGAGTTAAAAGATTCTAAGGAGCATGAGTAACCCCCCTAATTGGACTGACCCAGGGTTCACAATGGTGTGAATAACATCCTTCGAGCCTGATATCTGCAGTAAAATTCCATATATTTCTTTCTTGGCATTCAAAGAGGCCATAGTGGCCTTAGGCATCAGGCTAGAACTTGGTAGCCTATAGGGCTTATTTTAATAGGTTAATGGGGAAGAGCTACCAGGAACTTAACTTGCCATAGGTGTTTATCAAGAATCCCTGGAAACCTGCCAGTATTTCTTTAAAATAAAATGTGTCTGCCCATAAAGATTGAGAGTACTTAATAGAATAGAGCAGTATTGTCTTATTAGGTTCCTTCTTATAAGTTTTTCTTGCAAACATTTTGCCTTAAGCAGGGGTGTACAACCTCATAGGAAGAACAACAATATCAACCAAGCAGAAACCCAGAGCTCCCAGGAACTAAGCCATGAATCAAGGGGTACAGATGGCTCCAGCTGCACATGTAGCAGAGGATTGCCTTGTCAGACATCAATGGGAGGAAAGATCATTGGTCCTCTGAAGGCACAATAGATGCCCCAGTGTAGGGGAATGAAGGGCAGGGAGGTGGGACGGGTGTGGGTAGAAGAAAACCTTCATAGATGTAGGGTGAGGGAGGATGGGATATGGGCTATCTGGGTGGCAAGGAAACTGGGACAGGGTGTAACATTTGAAATGTAAATAAGGAACATATCCAATAAAACTGAGCAAATTTAAAGGCAATTTTATATTTGGAGGTTACCTTATATAGACCTGCTGTGTCATGACATGCCGTGACATGAAGGGAAAATCTTGCAACAGAGCCCCTAACTCCCCCTCTGTTGTCATCATAATTATTGCAGGCAAAAGCCTCAAAGGGCTGTGTCTATTGAGGCCCTTGTCAGACATTCAGGTCATTGTCTTCTGTAGAAGTTTCTTAGTGTCCTGTGTAAAAGGACACTTTTTTTCAAGCAAAAGCAAGGATGTGGAGAAAGAGGAACACTCCTCCAGTCCTGATGGGATTGCATACTGGTAGAACCGCTCTGAAAATCAATCTACTGGTTCCTAAGAAAGTTGTAAATAGTTCTACCTGAATACACAGCTATAACATGCCTAACATATACATAAAATATGCTCATTCATATCACAAGTATATGTGCTCCACTATGTTCATAGCTGCCTTACTTGTAATATCTAGAAGCTGGCAACAACCCAGATGTCCCAATGCCAAGGAATGGATGCAGAAAAAAATTAGTGAATTGTTAAATTTTCATGTAAATGGATGGATCAAAATTATCATCCTGAGTTAGGAATCCAGGCCCAAATGGACATACATGGTATGTGCACACTAAAAAGTGGATATTAGCCAAAAAGTTGAGAACACATATGATTCAACTTGCAGAGCATATGAAGCTTAAAATGAAGGAAGGCCCAAATGTGGATGCTTCAATCTCACTTAAATGGAGGAACAAAATGAACACAGGAGGCAGAGGAAGGGAAGAACTTAATAAAACAGGGGGAAGGAAGGGAAAATGGGAGCAGGATGAGTTATGGAGGCAAGTTAGGAAAGAAGCCCAGAGTACCAGGAGAATGAACAGAAATATGTAACACTGTGGTAGTGAGGGGTGAGGTGAGCCTCTAGAAAGTCCCACGCAATATGGATGTGGGTGGCTCCCAGGATCCAATGCGGATGGCCTTAGTAGAATTGCCCAACAGTGGGTAGATGGAACCTCAATAAAACACATCTATTAAACAGACACGGTCCCCATTTGAGGCATGGGACACTAGACCATCTTCATAATTTTTGAGCCAGAATTTATCATGTCTAAAGGTAATGCAGTGAAAAAGTGGAGCACAGACTGAAGAAAATACCTCCACTGCCCAGCCCTACTTGGGATCCGTCCCATGGGCAGGCAACAAACCATGACACTCTTACAGATATCATGCTGTGCTTTCAGAAAGGAGCTTGGCATGACTCTCCTCTGAGAGGCTCTATCAACATCTGACTGAAACAGATACAGATACTTACAGCTAAACATTGGGGTGAAGTCAGGGACCCTCATGAAAGAGTGAGGAAAAAGACTGAAGGAGATGAAGAGGATTGCAACCCCATAGGAAGAACAACATCATCAACTAACCTGGACCCCACAGAGCTCCTAGAAACTAAGCCACACAGAGAATACATGGGCTGCTCCATTCTCCCACTACATATGTACCAGAGGACTGCATTGTCTTTCCTCAGTGGGAAACAATTAGCTTAATTATGTAGAAACTCAATGCCCCAGTGATGTGTGATAATAGAAGTGTGAGGAAGGTGATGGTGGGAGAGCATCCTCTCAGACACAAAGGGAAGGGCTTCTGCAGTGTAGAGCTCATGGAGGGGAGGAAGAAGTTTGAGTGACATTTGAAATGTAAATAAATGAAATAATTAATTTAAAATATTAATAAAATGAGTGAAAGCAAGAAAAAAAAAAGTAGCTTCCACCAGATGTATGGCAAGTAAGTGCAAGCTGATGAAGAAGACTGAAACTTCCTTCTTCCATAAACATTATGGAGGCCTTCAGAAGAAGGTATGCCCCACATTAATTGTGTGCACAGCCATTCCTTGTTTTGGAATTTGCTCTGTGCTAAGCTGGCCTCGATATCAAAGTGCTGTTTGCCCCACTTTCCTACAATAAATGTTATGTACTATCTTGCCAAGGTCTACGATCTCATAGTTAAAATGCCTCAAGATCTGGATCAAAAGTGTGTGTCATTCCATGTCAAGATGTGGGTCAGAAGCTTGTTTCTTAAACCTACAAATCTAGATCACAGGAGATTCCTCCATTTCTGGATTGTAGTTCCTTCCAGATGTAGTCAAGTTGACAAACAGGAAAAGCCATCACAATAGTGTACCATGTAAAAAAAATGAAAGAACCCTCTATAAATATCTCACTAGACACCAAAAATGTGTTTGACAAAATACTACACCCCTTTATGATAAGTCTTGGAGAGGGAAAGGTTATAAGGGTCATACATAAACAAATTATAGGCTATGTACAGCAAGCCAACAACCAAAATCAAATTAAATGGAAAAAACCTTACAGCCTTTCCACTAAAATCACAGACAAGGCAAGGCTGTCCACGTTCCCCATATCTCTTCAATACAGTACTAGACGTTCTAGTTCAAGCATTAAGGCAACTAAAGGAGGCAAGGGGATATTAATTGGAAAAGAATAAGTCAACATATCACTATGTTCAGATGACATGATAGTATATATAAGGGAGCCCAAAAATTCTACCAAAAAACTTCAGTTGATAAGCATTTTAGCAAAGTGTCTGGATACACAATTGACTTGAGGAAATCAGTAGTCCTCCTCTACAAAAGTAATAAACAGGCTGAGAAGTTAGAGAAATAGAACCTTTCAGAATAGCCACAAACAAAATGAAAGACCTTCATTTAACTCTAACCAATCAAATGAAAACCTGTATGACAAAAGCTGAGGATGATATCAGAAGGTGGAAAGATCTCCATTGCTCACATATGGGTAGGATTAACATAATGAAAATGTCCATCTTTCCATACAGCAATCTGTTTGGTTCAGTGCAATTACCATAGAAATTGCAACACACTTCTTCACAGACCTTGAAAGAAAATTCTCAACTTCATATGAAAAAAAAAAAACCCAGAGGATAGATAAAATGATCCTAAACAATAAAAGAATTTCTGGAGGTATCATGACTTTAAGCTATACTGCAAAATGATAAAAAGTTGCTTTTATTGGTATAAGAACAGACAGGTGGATCAATTGAATACAACTAAAGACCCAAAAAGAAACCCACATACCTATGGACACTTGAATTTTTGAAAGAAGCAAAAAACATACAATGGAAAGCGGAGAGTATCTTCTATGAATGATGCTGTTGTAACTGCGTGTCTTCATGTAGAAGAATGCAAATAGATCTATAGTTATCACCCTGCACAATACTCAAGTCCAAATGAATCAAAGTCCAAAACTCATTACAAATCCAGACAAACTAAATCTAATAGAACAAAAAGTCTGGACTAGCTCTGAACATAATAGAACAGGAGGCCACACCCTAAACAGAACACTAATGGCTCTGATATTAAGGACAAGAATTAATAAATGGAACCTTGTGAATATGAAAAACTTATGAGAGTCAAATGACACCATCTTCAGGATAATTATTGATTAGGAAAAACCTTCACTAGTTCTACATTTAACAGAAAAGTATCTGTGGTTCTAGGGGAATGGGGTAAAGACTTGGATGAGGGGTACTAGGAAGAGATGAATGTGAGTAAATAACCTCAATCAAAAAGATACACATGAAGAAAAGGAAGACATTTATTTACATAGAAAACAGAAAAATGTGAACATGACAGGTGAATCAGACTGATGCTTCTTGAGACCTAACTTGATGTACAAGATGACTTCCAATTGAGACAGGAAAAAGAATCTTATTCACCAAATCAAAATCAATAAATAGCATGCCAAGTTAGTCATGTGTGCATAGGAATAACGTACTTCTTTGGATGGAGACCAAATCACGGAATTTTTCTCATAGTCACCGGATCAGGATTATTTAAAAATAGATATCTATTGTTATGTTAATCTATAATGCAGTGGCCTATTATCATCACACTGCATCATACTAGTCTGTTTTCTCAGACTCTAAGTTATATCATTAGTAAATCATTATGTGCAAACACATTTCTGAATGCTGTAGTTATATCTGACAGTTTGGAGGTTTCAGATGGAAAAATAAATAGTGTTTTGGTGCTTAATTAATGTTTATGCAACCATAATTTGAAGACAGCTAAAATTTAAAAAAAAAAAGACTCCCAAAATATCACTGAAGATTCAATGAAAACTCCAGTGGTCCTTAATGAACTAATATATAAAAAGTTCCCTGGGGATGCATAATCTCCAAGGGCAAAATCTTGACTAGGACAGTGATAAAACATAAGAGTTAGAAACAAAGGATGGATGAGAATTATACCACATTTGTAACTACCATCTGGGAATATAAATATGTTTGCAAATTACATACTCTCAGAAATTATTATGTAAATATCCCAGCAAAATATGGTGAATGAAAAAAATCAGGATAAGTCATACTTATATAGTCAACAATTTACCAACACAGTAGAATTTGAGAGCCAGTGTTCTTATGAGTAGCAGAGAAAGTGGTCTCAATCATGATCCAGTTTTGCCCAGTAACTCTTTTGACCTGGTTGTTTCCATGGTTTCTTAGGTGCAGTTCCTGCCCCAGCTTTGTTGACTGAAAATTTTCCAAGGGCCTATATAGGCAACAACTGCAGTTGAAGGGAATTTTTACATGACTGTGAGACCAAAGGAAGTGTTATCCTCCCCTTGTTCCACACTATGCACCTTTCAGAATCCTCCTGACAAGGGAGGCTTCTGATCCCACTCATTTCCTTCATGCCCTCAATCCATATTCTGAGTTATCCTGTTACAAAACCAGTATCAGTCAAGGAATGATTCTTTCCACCTACTCCAAATGATTACCAACCCCAGGCTGCCTACAGCTGAAGAAAAGATTATCTTTCCCTGCAGGTACTGCCATAGTCCTGGTGGGTTTCTAAAAATGTATCCACAGGAAGGTCTTCTAGAAATACCTTTGAGACTCCTGTAGTGTGGCTCTTACTGTGTATCTTAATATGGTCTTCCACAATTAGTGAATGTTACAAATCCAGTGAACCTTAGTTCCCATGGTCTTCAAATATGATATAGTTAATTTCCCTGAGCTAATAACTTGCATATTTCTCAATCTGAACATACTTAATTCCACATAACTCTAACAGCCAGTCCACCTGGACCTATTTTGTGCACCCTCAACATATGCTTGCTGTATCATAGACTATAATTATATGTTTAAATGGTTATAGAATGAATACAATCATATTTCATGAGGGGTAAAAGGCAAGATGTGTTTTCTTTGTGCATGATTTAAATTTTTTCCATGATCCTGGAAATCTCTATATATTTGGGATAATGATCTCGAAGTCATTAAGCAGTAGGGCCTAGATCCATTGAACATGTGAATAGGAATCACCAGAACTTTCCAGTTGGTTGTAATTTCCAGACTGCTAAGGGTTGTTTCAGACACTTAACTTTCAATAGCCTGATGTGTAGGCTTCAACATCCTTGATGTGGCAATTGACAGAAATTACCTATGATCATTAGAAAGCATGGGCCTCCACTGCTTCTACAACTAGTTAGATTCTACTAACAACAAAGTCTTGTATCAACAAGTTCCAATACTGAGAACAATGCACTGTTACCACTTAGAGTTTCTCACAAATTAAACAATTCCTTATTTTTTAGAACAAGGAAAATATTATGTAGTGATGTGTATTTGTTCATGGTAATATACAGCTTTTTCTTACATCTTGATTTTCTGAGCCTTTCTGAATTTAGTATAAGTATTCTGATTTAATGCATTAGCTTGGAGTAAAGATTTTTCATCTTTTTTCTGTACTTCCAATTGTATTTCTAGGATGTTTGGATTTCTAAACTGTGCAAGAACATGTACCTCATCTACTATACAAAGGATATTTCCTTCAAGATTACAGATTCATGATATTTGTATGAATGGAATAACCTATAAAATTAAGATAAAGATAATACTTTAAGAGTGAACTGTTGGGTTTTTCTTCACAACGCATATTCTGGGGTATGTAAAGTTGTACCATTATGAAAATGATTTGTAAAAAGAATGGAAAAAAATCATTCCTTGTGGTAGAGTGGAGTATTAAAGCACAGGATGATAGCACAGTATAATAATTTGTAAATTGTGCTTATGAGTATCATTGTTCTGAGTGTTAAATGGAGTTTCTTCAATTAAGGGGAATTAATGAAGTTAGAGTCATGCACATGCACAGCACGGTCTGGCTGGCTATCCATGAAAAGGATGAAACCAGATTTCCATTTATTTTTGGTAGACTTTTCTCTCATTCTCTATCAACAGGGAGAAAAGACTTACTGCTGAGGCTCTGAAAGCCTCTGCGTATATTTTGTTTTGAGTCTTTTCAACTTAACCTAGTACTATAATGGAAGTAAGCCTGGAACATTTAACACAATCTTCCCCGTTTTAGCTAACACAAGTCAGCATCTCTATTACAGTGTTTCTAAATTTTGTAATGCTAAAAACTGACATAAAATTCTAATTATTTTTTTATGGGAAGACTAACATGGTAATGAATGAATGATTTCTCAGTTCTGAGACCATTAGAAATATATGTATTCAAATTATCTTAAGGAACCATTGTGGCAAAGTCATTCCAGCACCTAAGGGATGGTTATCTACACATTGAAAATCACTATTATTAAGTTTATCATACAGATTTACAGAAAATTTTCATGACTTTAGCATACGATTCATGAGAAACATTTGCTGTAAAGATGCAACATTTATTCATCTAAGTAATCCAAGCACAAACTAAAAACAACGAAGTCAAACTTGTTGAATCATTCAGCTTTATTGACAGGACAATGGGGAAGAAGTTGCTGACCAGAGCACAAGGGACTCATATGTCAGATGTTATCCTGAAACATGAAACAAACATTTGATATGAAATATGAAGTCTGTATACTCAAAGCATACTTCATATCTGTAGGCAAAAATATAAGATAAAAAACATGAAGTTTTGGTGGCTCAGTTTGTCAAATACATTTGTAAGAACAATTTGAATTATATATACAGAATGCTGCCAGTTTTATTAAATATTTTGAAGGGTGTAGTACACACTTTAATTAGGTTCCATTTGGAATGGATGATTTCTGTCTTGATGAAAGTGTCACACAATATTATATTCTTATGACTTCCCCACTTGTCTTCATCTTGTAATATTTGAGAGTGAAGAAGTAAAAGTTCAAAGAAATCTTTCCTACGTATTCACATTTTCAACGTTTCTCTCATAAATTTTTTCTCATTATATAAGATTGAACACTGCAAGGTTTTCACGAGTTTTTGAAAATCATACTAATTCTCTTTGTAGAGCCCCAAGTATTGCAAAGAATACATCATGAATAAAATATATGCCACATTTTTTTCCAGCAGAAATACTTTCTCTATGAAAAAAGGCTTACATTTTTTCTTTGACCTGAAATGAAGTCTAAGATATTTCTGTGTACATTACATTTGTTAAGATTCTTGCCTGTATACATTCTCTGTTAAAAATTTAAAAGATAGGCCAATACTAAAAGATTCATATCTTCAATACAGTTGACAGGGTTTTTCTCTTGAAAGTATTGTGTAGTGAATTTTAAGATGATATTTTTCATAATAGATTCCCTCATTCACTTCACTTATATATTTTTTCTACTTTATGAAATCTCCGATGATTTCTCAGACTGAGGTTGTAGTAATGCATTTATCATATACACAATATTTGTAATGTTTGTCTCATGTATGAATTCTCTGACGTGTCAGATGGTGTTTGTGGGTAAAGCATTTTTTCACTACATCTTTAGGGTTTCTCTCCTGTATGAATTATCTGATGACTTCTCAGTCAAACTTCCTGCATAAAGCATTTGTCACATTCACTGTATTTGTAAGGTGTCTCTCCAGGATGAATTCTCTGATGAATTTGAAGACTGCATTTTTCACTATAGCATTTGTCACAATCAAAACATTTGTAAGGTTGTTCTCCTGTATGAATTCTCTGAAGAATACTAAGAAGAGAATGTTGGGCAAAGCATGTGTTATGTATACTACATTAGTAAGGTTTATATCTTGTATGGATTCTCTGACGCTATCACAAACTTACTTTCTGGGTAAAGCATTTGTTGCATTCACGACATTTGTAAGGTTTCTCCCTTAAATGAATTCTCTGATGAGTCCTTAAGATGGTACAGCTGGGTAAAGGATACGTCACATTTAATATGTTTGTAAGGTTTCTCTCCTGTACATGTTCTCTGGTGAATTCTCAGAATGCTCTTGTTAGTAAAGCATTCATAATTTGTATAGAATCTCTCCTGTAGGAATACTTTGATGAATACTAAGATGGGATTGTTGGGTAAAGCCTTTGTCACATTCATTGCAATTGTAAGGTTTCACTCCTGTATGAATTCACTGATGACTTCTCAGACTGCCTTTTTCAGTAAAGCATTTGTCACTTTCAGTGCATGTGTAAGGCTTCTCTCCTATATGAATTCTCTGATGTCTTCTCAGACTAAGTTTGTACATAAAGCATTTGTCACATTCAGTGCACTTGTATGGTTTCTCTCCTGTATGAATCCTCTGATGGATTCTCAGATTGCTCTTTTGAGTAAAGCATTTGTCACAGTCACTGCATTTGTAAGGTTTCTCTCCCGTATGAATTCTCTCATGAATCCGAAGATGGGATTGTTCCATAAAGCCTTTGTCACATTGATTACATGTGTAAGATTTTTCTCCTGTATGAATTCTCTGATGACATCTCAGACTCCCTTTGTCAGTAAAGCATTTGTCACATTCAGTGCATTTGTAAGGTTTTTCTCCTGTGTGAATTCTCTCATGTTTATTAAGATGGGATTGTTGGGCAAAGCATTTGTCACATTCAGTGCATTTGTAAGGTTTCTGTCCCGTATGAATTCTCTGATGTCTTCTCATACTAAAATGTGAATAACAAGGACAGAGAATGAAGATAGGGTAACTGTGTAAGCGCTGTGGGGTACTTCTAGAGCAAAGGACATTCACCTGACAATGCAAGCAAAAGAACGAGTGACTTAGAAAGCATGGAATAAAGTAAACTCCTGGCATGTTAGAATATCTGCAACAACAAGAATACAGATAATCCAAATACCCGTCCAAAATCTTTCTCTGTAAATATCTAGCAAGTATAATTTTCATGAAACAAATGAGGATAATCCCTAGTTTGTGTGATAGAAAATTTAGTGACAACAGGACTTTCTGTACAACAGAATTTTGAGAGGCAGAAAAAATAAAATGTTTTCATAAATTTATTATATTTAAAACTCTTACCTATGGCATTGGTGGACAACATGAGGTAGGTAAGAAAAAATGGGCATAGGAATGCATAAATTTTCAAGAGAATTATCAAGATATTTTTTCATAGCACTTTACCTTATTTTACGTGTCTGTGACATACAGACTGAGTATTGTTGTTATCTCTATAAGCAACACATCATGAAATCCTGCTCCACTGACAAATGCTGTGCTTAATTTCAACAATAGTAAATACATAAATGAATGAATGTCATGGCATTATTCTGCCAACGTCTATAATGTGAAATGTATACCTTCCACTTTATGGAGACTGAGCAACAGGTCATTTCAGGATGGAAAGAATATTCCATAATTTTACATGCTTTCACCATGAAGTCCCCATGTACACTCCAGCTTCTACTTTAAAACTTGGAACTAACATTTCCTCAAATACACACCTACTTTTGAATAGACATTGTTCTGTACCTCTGAGCCTTCTAGTCAAAGTTAACTCTCCCATGTTACATCAAAACCTTTTACAGTAGACAAAGTTCAAATAGCTATATGTTGTGTTCAGACACTGGGACTCTTGATTACTACAAGGCCTTCTTATCTAGTATTCACTAGAAATGTCTGTATAAGATTGTTTTCCACAACCCTCAGATGTACCCTACTATTGTCACATCTAAGTGTTGTAACAATGTGGGTCTCTGTTCCAGTTATCTAGTCCTCTCTCTTACCAACAAAAGAGGCTGCACTATAATAATATTCAGTAGTAATAAATATATATCCATAATTAAAATCAGGAGAACATGGAATGATATTTTTCAATCAATGAAAGAAAGTAACTGCCAAATCTTATGTTAATCCCAGAAAAAGTGACTACTAGTATATACAGTGCTTAAGGTACATTTGAATGCAGTAAACCATTAAGACATGTTTAGTCAACAACCAACTTAGATACTGAACAGATCAAATTATGCACAAAAAAATCAAATATGAATTTACATGAGGTCACAGGTAATAAGACAGTTCTTGTGAGGAATAACTCAATGCAAGAGAACACATGCACAACTCAGGAAAGCTCTATTGCACATAAGAAAAGGAGAACACTGTGAACGATAATATACCACCCACAATATCAGCAAAATCTTCTAGATTAAATATCCTAAAGAATAAAATTTCCAAAAGACCATTATTTCATCCAATAATCTTCCAAAACCTTCAATATAAAATCCCTAGTACAAGTCAGAATTGTTGAAACATATATCTACATAATGAATAGTGGTATTTGTGAATCTTGGTTTTCAGTTCAGGAAGAAGAAACTGTTCAGAACTAAACAGATAGCATAACAAGAAAAAAGGTTCACATACTTCTCAATTGTACCTAATATATTTTTAATCTACCTGTAGGAGATGGAGTGAGGATTACTGGTTAGAGCATTGTGTCTTCTTTCAGATGACTGGAGCTTTATAACAACACTCAAAAGGCAGCTATCATGAAAGAGAATCCTATGCCTGATTTTGTACTCTGAAGAGCCTGCACATGTATGATTCACTCACATATATTCAAACTAAACACTCACAGTGATGAATCAACAAAAAAGAGAAAAAACCCTACTAACCACAGAATTCGAAAAAAATACAGAAAACAGATACAACAGGAATGAAGATATTTAATTTAGTCTTTTCAATGATGGTGTGATTGTAATCAAACACAAAACACACAAGCAGAATCCTTTGTTCATGGCAAATTCCTTAGTTATTGAAGAATGCACGATTAAAAACACTTTAAAAAGGTCCTGTATTTCTACCACAGTCCTGTTCATAGTATATAAAGACAAAAAAATGAGAATTTCAGAAACAATTTCTTAAGGGCAATGCATTAAGACTAGTATTTAGGTAGCATTTTAGCTTGGATAACATGAGACCCACTTATAATCAAAGATCACTCTACACTCAAGGGCATAGAAAACTCTAAGTTCATGGTGACAGTATTTTATCCTATGCAGTTTCTGAATTAATCATGGAATAACAATGAAAGGAGGCTAACAGTTTCCAAAATAACACCTGTGTAGAAAAAAAATAGTTCCTTAAAATGTTAATCATACTTTCAGAACTTTACTGTAATCTATTAAAAAACTAACACACAACCCACACATATGCACATCATTTGTTAAGAAACTCAGGTGATGAATAAAAATGCTGGGCATACAGTCTCTGGGTTTTAATCCCTGCACACTGGTAGCAGAGGCAGATCAGGAGGTTACTGGAGGTTCTTCAGGAGAGGTTTTTTTGTTTGTTTGTTTTTGGGGGTTTATTCTTTTTTCTTTTATTCAGTGTTTTTCTTTGATATTTTCTTTCTTTTTTATTGGATGTTTTCTCTTTTTGTATTTCAAATGTATCCCTTTCCTGGTACCCCTGAAACCCCCTACTCTCCTCCCTCCACTTTCTTCTATGAGGGTTTTCCATTACCCACCCCCCACCAGCCCCCACTCATTGGCATTCACCTACACTGGGGCATCAAGCCTTCATAAGACCAAGGCCCTCTCTTCTCATTGATTCTTGACAAAGTCATCCTCTGCCATGGGTTCCTCAAATCCATAAGAAATACCCAAAATGTCTCTATTTAAGATTATATTTTATCTATAACTCTGCCCAGGCTAGGCAATTCCTCTAACCAATTTTTCACTACACACCCTGACCTATGCTTCCATTCAGTCTCAGGAAAACTCCCACATAGCTGTTCTGGTGCTCTGGATCTGCTCTACACCACCCCACATGTGTGCTACTTTCCTAGAACAGAGGTGGATCCAGTTGGAAGCTGAAACCTAGCTCTTGCTCCCCCCCCCATAGATTAGCAAAGCATAAGCATAACACCTCATATGGAAATCACTGCCTCCTGACCTAATGCCACACAGCAAAAGAAAACTAAGAGGATGGAACTAAAACAATTTGCCAATGTTAATAGAACTTATATGCCCCAAATCACAGATGCATTACCAATTCTCATGACAAAATGGATTATGGAACAAACTCAAGTGACAGAACTCAAAATATTATTCGAACACTATTTAATGAGATCAAAGGACATAAAAAGGAAACAAGTACAGATACTCAAAGGAACAGAAACAAACTGAATGAAAGACATGAGAACTCCTTCAAGTGGCTAAGGAAATAATTAGGATAATGAAGGATGTTAACATTCTTTCAGAGATATAGAAATCTGAGGAATCCTCAATCTGAAAGCAATGAGAAATGAACTCTGTAAGTGTGATGGTAACTCAATTGAGGCAAAATTCACCAAGACACTGCATTCAGAAGACAAACATCAGTGTACCAATGCAAGCTGAAAGAGCTGGCTCAATCAATGAAGTCATAGGTGACACGAACAACAAAATACCTTGTGCATTTCAGCAGAAATATTAATTGATAAAAATCTAATTCAATTTTGATACAGTGGGGTGGGTCCTTAATCCTAGTAGCCAGGAGGCTCAGGCAGACAGATTTGTATGAGCTAGAAGCTATTCTGATCTCCATATCAGGATATATGATAGTCAAGTCTGTAGGGTGACACCCTATTTTGTAAAAACATAGTAAACCCAAACAAGAAATTAAATATACATCCTCTACATTCTTATAAAAAGAAGTTGAAATGTGCAAGGATTAGAAGACTGATTACATAAGTTAGAATGAAGTAGTCTCCCATCAGTTTATACTTTTGAAGTTGGGTCCCAAGTTGGTCACAATATTCAAGGAAATTTACTTGTAGGAACATTACTGAATAAAGTATGACACTAGGGGTAGGGTCTGAGAAAAAAAGAATAGACCCAAGTCACTTAGTTCTCCTGCCTTTGATACTTAATTAAATACTCTGGGGATATAAATCAATAAAAAGTAAGGCAGAATTAATGGAGCATGAAGGATGCTTTCTTTGAATACCAGGATGAATACCAGCTCAGCCAGGGAAGACAACTGATTACAAAGAAGTGAGGTGACATAGATACATTGAGAAATTTGGCAGTGAGACACTGGATATAAAGGATATTTTCAGATAATTATGTACATGGGGTCTTACAAGAATGAAAATGAATCATTCTTTAGAAAGACATTAGTAAGTTTCTGTAGAAATTAATAGAGACTCAACGAGAATTCAATGATTCATCATAACATATTCGTTTCTGTAAAGACAGTAAAGTCCTGACAAAACATGGTTCAGCTTATTTAAACTGAAAGAATGTATGTATAGATATGAGAACTCAAACTATAAAAGGGACATTGTAATGTATGACAATGTTAACTTATGCACTACAGTGGAGAGTTATACACAAATGCATCACACAAGTGACAAAACAACCTCCTAAATTATAAAAGTAGAAGACACATGAAAAATGTGCTCAGACTGAAGCAGGAACAGTTTTGCCTGATAGGGTCTGAGGACTGGACAGATTAGCATGGAATACTCCTTTCCTTATGCAAACTTCATACAAATGTCCAAAGGATATTGCATAAAACACAAAGAAGAGGAATACTAGAAAGACATCATACAAAGTTGGTTTACCTCTACACCTCAAGCAGGTAAATAGAAGTGACTATATACAAAGAAAAAAATTACAGAGCAGTTGCCAGAATATACACAGAAACAGATACTGTTGCTAAATTATATGGAAATGGAAGGAGATTACATCAACTATGCAAGACTCTTTTAACACCTAAAATTAATCAATGTAAGATTACACAGATCTAGACACAGTGAAAGAAATATTAGGTTGGGATCTTAGAACCTGTTTCTAGTTAGGGTGTAGTTCTGCCCCACAACAAACATTTAATCACTCTGGTTGTAATACAGACAAGCTCTTTATACTAACTTTAATTCCAAACAATGAAGGTTTATTACTATGTAGAAGGAAGCACCCAAGTTCTAAAGTGCTGTCTAATTGGTTGGTGAAAAGAGTGACAAATCAGAGAAAGATTTGACAAAATAGGATATGCCCTACTCTCATGAGAGAGGAAAGGGACTGTATTAAAGGTGAGAAGGACAGTACACAAAAAAGAGAATGGTAAAGGAGTACAATAGAGTGCATGGACAGCTGTAGACATTTGAGAGGGTAAAGCAACAGAGGGGGGGAAAACAGTTTTCCTGGAAGAGTTTTAGAGTCACTTTGAATACAGAACATGCTAGATAAGGGCAAAGATAGAATGTGCAATAGAAGGAGAAGGACCCAGAAGATTAGAAAGATTGCTACAATTAATTTAAGGTCAAGCAGAGCAATTCAGTGTCTGAGACAAGAACCAGATTGAATAGCTCAGCTATTGAGCCTGAACAGCTGAGGTGAACCAGCCAGGTAAGGTTGAAGATGGAAAAAGAATGGGTAGCATATTCAGAATCAAATTGTAGAAGATGAAAACAATCTAGACCTAGATGAGATTGTATGGCTCCAGCCGCATATGTAGCAGAGGATGGCTTTGCTGGACTTCAATGAGAGGAGAAGCTCTTGGTCCTGTTAAGCCTCATTGCCCCAGTGTTGGGAAATGTGAAGATATGGAAGCAGGAGGGGATGGGTTAGTGAGTAGGGGGAGGAAAGATAGGATAGAGGATTTTGGGTGGCAAAAAGGGGAAAGGGAAAACATTTGAATTGTAAATAAAGAAAATATCTAATAAAGCTGAAAGAAAAAAAAGAAAGTATAATCTACAACAGAAAAAAAAGCTAAAAACAAAACAACAACAACAACAACAACAAAAACCAAAAACAGATTGTATGGAAGGTAGACATTTCCAGGACTAAGCCTAGTATAACAGACAGAGACAATAAACATGCTAGACAACAATTACAATAGGAGAATAAAAGTTTGTTTTACCACCCTGTAGTAAAATCTGACTTTGATCATTGTAAATGCTCTAAAGAATGTAAGCAGAGAAGAATCATACCTCAGAATAATAAAGGCAAAAGACACAAAAGAAAGGCAAACAGTATAGAAATTGTCAACAGTAATTATTCCATTCTAATAAGCAAAAATTCAACACGCTGCATAGGAAAAAACTCAATTCAAGAACATGAAAACATTAGATTGAACAGAATCAGCCATTCAAAAATGAGTGCATCTTCTGGAGTAAAACAACTTAGGTCAGACCATTCACTCTGTCAACAGGTATCTTGGACTCCGCGATGGTGGCAAAATTCATAAAGTAAAAAATAAGAAAAGGGGCAGGGGACAGAGTTATCAATGGCCTAACCTGGATATTCAGTCTGTGTGCTATAATCTCAATCTCCCAGGCAAGGAATGGCCACAGGTATCACAGTGGAAAGATTATTTGTGGTTTGTGAACCAGAGTGTTTTCTCGTTTAAGCTGAGGCCAGCTCCACAGGAAATACTGCATAGGGAACAGTAGTAACCTGGCTAAGGTCCAATAAAGAAGGTCACAGGCCATAGGCACGAAGCTACTACTGACATTTTATGCATGTGTAAATGGCACTTGGCATACACCCATAGCCTGAGGCTGCTTTCACTCTGAGAAAAAGAAACTGTTTCAATAGGTAACAGTTATTTCAGAAACTCAACACAATCAAATATGGAGATATACTCACTGCTGACTGCACTGCCTGTAACGAGAAACCATATCACCATGTCTTATATTCTTCTCAGTGAAACTATCTAGAATCACAGTGAAATGTAATCTGGCAAAACCATATTCATGTCCTCTTTGTCTCCTGACAGGTGAGCCACATTCCACCCCTTGTTCAATCCCTCTAACACACCTGTATCCTTTCCTACACTCTCCTTGGCCGTGGGCTCTTATCTTTAAGGGTGAGCAGATTGGGTTGAGAAGGAGACTTGAATATGTTCAGAAAGGACCTGAAACTTTTCATGAAACAAAAATGAAAGATGCCAATACCTGGCAAAGGATACACATGACTGAAAGAGAAGATACCATGGAAAATGCTCATTTTCTCTGAGGATTTCAGTTTACTATATGAGATGTGAGACTTCCTCACACAGTTCCCATACATGCACAGTCCTTTTGCTAGGAATCAGGAAGAGAAGCAATTAAGACTGCAAGGAGACTATTTTGGCCCACTGAATAATGACAGCAGAACTTCTCCAAAAAGAGCTGTCTGGAAAAAAACCCATGAATGCAGGGTCTAAGCATCCCCACACCTGCAAGAAATTTACAGTGCAGACCTCAATGGACCATGAATGTGCTTTGGCAGAGTGCTTTTCATGAACCAAAGAACCGTTTTTTCTCATATAAGTGAGCAGTCATGATTATTCTAAAAGTGATGCCTAATTTTGTCTTAATCTATAGTGAGTTTTGTATCTATAAAATTCCCTGCCATGACATCATCCTCTCCAACAACCATACTGGGCTGGCCTTGACCTTCTTAGGTCTCAAAGAAACTCAGGACAAATGGCTACTTGGGGTGCCTATTAACTTATCCATGTAAACACTGTTGGCTAGGGTAGGGACTTTCTTGGCTCCTGTTTCCCCCTCTTGGCCAGCCCCTCTGACCTCCCTTTTCTTCCTCCATACCCCTGCCCCACCTCTCATGAACTAGTTATGTCTGGACTAAGCCAGATACCTCTAACTGTTTTCTCCCTTAGACTATAAAGTCCAAAATTAACACATAAGCACCACTTTCCCAAGAATCAGGTAGGTACCTTCCTGGAATTCTGCAAGTCTTAGGACTCATGGAAAACTACAAAATAATTGAAAAAATACAAAGAAATACTCATAGGAAAATATAATGGCCTATATGATTGTCTTTACAATCCCTTGTAGCAAGATCCAAAATTCATCTCTTAGTCAGGATGTAATATTTAATAAAGCTTACTCACATGGTGAAATTGCATTTTCTCTGGAGACACTCAGGGTTTACAGAACCTACAATATATCTTTTCCTCAACCAGTTCTTACACCAATCCTGTCTTCACTCTTCATTCAGGTCTAAGCTTAATAAATAAGCTTATGAAGACACATTTCTGAATGCTGTGTCTACATCACAGAGTGCATATATACCATAGTGAAAAATTCATTTAGACTTAACTTTACTCAATAAATGTTAATATTTCCAGCCAATATGATGGTGCTTTATAATGTACACTTTCTGATCAATCAAATCAGTACTAGTTCTTCATATCACTAATATCTACAAAGCTTTCTGGAGATGCATATGAAATCATTCTCCAGGCAAAATATTGCACTCTTGAAATGGCAAATGGAGGAACAGAGGAGTTAGGAAATCATGGGTGAATTTGAATCCAGAGAGCTTTGTTATTGCATAAGCAAAGAGTATCTCCATGTACAAAATAGAGATATTGCAAATAATCTACAAGGTTATTTTAGAAGAATATTGTGGAAACCATAAAATCAATTAAAACATCACAATGTACCCCAGGATACATGATATCCAAGATGCATGATTGAAAACCCAGAGACACGATTAAGCAGATCAAAGCTTGTAGTGCATGCAAATCAACTCAAAGAGGACAGGAATAAAATGACTTGTGGGCAAGAAAATAACAGCAGATGCCTGAAGGAAATGAACACAAGTAAGGAAATAAAATTGAAGTTTAATAAGTGTTATAAAAACATTAAAAACTGATATTGAAAAAGAAATGAAAATGTAGTGAGATGAATAAAAATCACTGCAAGTGTTCCTATGGGAGATAGAATATCAGACTTGAATACAAGTTAGAGGAAGTGGAAAAACTCAGTCAAAGAAAATGATGGATGAAACTAATGTTAGGTAAGGAACAATATCATTTTCTGCTTCTAAAATCAAACAAACAAGAAGTACAAATAGAACTATAATTGTTACTACACTGTTTAATCTTTTGTTCATAGATACTTGACTATTCTCTGTAATTTTCTGTGTAAACCCATATAGAACTGCTTATGCTGGAAAAAAAGAGACTCTAAAATTGCCCAAGTCTCTTTTGATATACTAAATTTGCCAGTGTAAAGGAATGCCAGTGTCATAAGATGGGAGTAGGAGGGTGGGTGGAGGAGCACTGTCATAAAAGCAGGGAGAGGGGAGATGGGATAGGTGGTTTGTGGAGGAAAAACTGGGAAAGGGATAAAATTTGAAATGTAAATAAATAAACTATAGAATAAAAAAATTAAAAGTAAATAAATAAATAAATAAATAAATAAATAAATAAATAAAGTCATTGACTTTCTTCATGAAACTAGTAAGGACCAGATTTCTCTGGAGAGTTCTGAAGTTCAAAAGGTGTTGTGATGATTGTGATAGATTGAAATGGATTCCAGCTCGACATGGAAGTGAGAGCTCAGAAACACAAGCTGAGAGCTATGGGTCTGTCCTTAAAGTGCAGGGTTCTGAGCCCATGGACGTCATTCACATGGCGGGGCTACATGTTTCTAGTGGTTGTGAGTAGTATTCTTTCAAAAATAATGATTTTGCAAAAAAAAAAAAAAAATAAGATTCCAACAGCTAATAGATGGTGCATATGTGAATAGATTAAACACACTGATGATTGAAAATGCATCTGTGTTGTATTAAGGAAAGAAAAGAAAGCCTTTCACTCAGAGGCATTTAACAAAGAGTAAGTCTAAATTTGAATTCTCTGCTTCATGTTCCCTGTGCCTTCCTTCCTCTGTTGCATGAATTTGAATCTGTGACTATCTCTAGGCTGTCTTGTGAATCTATACCTGTGTGTCTGTCTCCTTTCTTTGGGTGTGTGTCTCTTGCCTGTTTCTGTCTTTCTGACTGGCCTTAAGTAAAAGCTTTGCAGTCTTTTTGGAACAGCAGGAAAGCATCGCATGGGGAAGGAATGGGATACTGTACTGAATAATCTTTAAAGGATTGGGTCACTGGCTTCAACTGATCAAGATGGCAAACACATACAAACAACACTGTTTATCAAACACTATCCGTAATGGCATATTCATTTCAGAAGGGGGCTTAAAGCCTCTGTACTGGCTGCTTTTAGCAAATGATACACATGCTATTTCGGTTAGCTGCATAGAAAACTACATTAAGGTTATACTATGCAATAATTTTGGTTTTAAACGTTGACAATATGAGATGTCTAACGAAAATGACTTTTGCTTTTACATTGTTCTTTGTAAAGTATTTTAAACAATCAATTTGAGTATTACACCGAATGATAGCATGTTTAAATCTTAAATTTCTAAAACTGTATTAACTCTGGCTGTTAGGCTAGGCAAAAGTACCAGTCTATTAGAATGGAAGATAGTTGTATAATATTACATTGCCACACATATGGCAATGCATAGGAAAACTCTATGGAGCAGAATTCAATGGAGTTCTGGTGACTGGAATCTTTGTAACATATGTGTAAGAAAGAAAAACTTGAAAAGTGCGATCTTAAAAGCATATGAAGGGGTTTCTCTCCACAAACTGACAACAAGTCCACCTTGCTAAAGGCAAGACTGACACAGCTCATCTTACATAAAGGTCAGGCTGGTACATGCAAGAACCTTCACTCCAGTGTCGCAGTGTTCTTGTTATGGGAAGGTGCTTTCCAACTACATAAGTAGAAAGGTACGCACTTGAACCAACCAAAAAGTTTTTGGTTTACAATTTATCCTGCTTGCAAATCATGCCAGGTCATTGATATCTTAAAGATATTGGGAGTAAACAATATCTGATTTGACTTAAATATAAAAAAATTGATAAATGTTATATATCAGTATTCAGATATGTTTATGGACTTGAGTATACAGGGAGCTTTTTGTGAAACCACCACCAGTGTCATAAATAATGACAAGGGGGTTTCTACATAGTTTTAAGTACAGGACTTTCATTGGAGCAATCTCTCAGTTATGACTTTAATGTAAGCATATTCAAGACTATGACTAGCCACGTGGCTAACACTTTACCTCTCTGTTCCTGTTCCTATCTATCTGTTCTCTTTTCTATCCTCTATAAAGCAATTGTATCTGTTTTGCCCTTCCTACATCTCTCTCTGTCTCTCTGTCTAAGAATTCCACTCTCCATTGATCATCCCAGGAATTGGACCTCTAACAAGCTATAAGGTGTAAGACATCACTACGACATCTTTAGACATCTCTGGGCATAGGGAATGGCCTGAACTTCTAATATCTGAGCATCCTGGCAAAGAAAAGAATTTACAAATGTAAGACTGTTGGTAGAATATAGAAACAGCAATATGAAGACACTACTGGCATTTAGCATTCTGCTAATATCATAATCAACACATGAAAATACATACACACACACACAAACACACACACACACACACACACACACACACACCTGAATAAAGTGTGAAAGAAAGTTACCTCAACACATATGCAGTGCTCAAGCAGGCTAGGAGAAAGAATTGTAGCCCATGATTTGGAGTGACATATGATGTAGAGTAGTTTGGCTTCTAATGAAAAGGAATACACCTGCCTCAGTTCTCTGAATACTGAGATTATGCCAACATCACTTGCCTATTTTATGTCTATATAGTCATGGGATATAATCACACTTTGTATATCAGAATAGCATAATTTATATTCTTGAAACATCTTTTGACTCTTTCAATTTACACTCACATAATAATACATTGTAAGAAATAGAAAAATCCATAAAATGTATTTTATCTATAGAGGGCAAAAGATCTTGTGGTCAAAGATTAGTTCTTGGGAAAGAAGGGATATAAAACCACAAGGTTTTGTCTTCAATGGAAGGTATGTACACACTTTTCTGACTAGAAGTTAGGGAATGGATGTACTAAGTAGCTTGGTGACCAGTGGTATATTTAGTGCCAGGCAAAAATACAGAATTTACTTCTGGGTTTTAATAAAACATGAATCCCTGAGTTCATTGTAGCTCAGGCTATAAAATCCCATAAATATCCAACCTGCAATAGTTCCAGTTTTTCACCCAGTTCTCCTCTGCTTCTCACTTCAGCAAAGACAGCCTATTTCCAGGCTTCTTCCCAATAAATATCTTGTGTGGTTAGTTGCTCTGTGGGGCTTTGTGATATATCGTGACTTCTGACTGCTAGGAGACCATGTGCTTCACTGCTGTACCATTTGCAGTGGGACACCTTTTTCCTAAGTGCTACAAGTTGTACATTGGGGATAACCCACAATGCACCCACAGCCAGCACTGAAATACATACAGTGTGGGATTGAAATATATTTCGTTTTCTTTTCTTGTGGATTGTCACTCTGTCTGACCTAGGATTTTCAGAGGCCCACACTTATGTCACCTAACCAGTAAACACCACACATAGTCTTTCATTCTGATCAATAAATTCAGAGATAAACACAATCCTTCTTTCAATTTAAAATTGTAGTTTATTGGTATCTTTATATATAATGGACTCGTCAACAAAAATTATTTTTATCCCAACCCATAAAAATATTCTCTGAAAATTTCAGAAAAACTGACCAGAAGTTTGAAACTAGAATTTGTAGTAACAAACACTATTACCTGCACATCAGCGATTAAGGGGCATCAAAAAGTTGAATTGTCAGAATGGTCTCATGGCCAACATGATGTGTTTGAGAAACAAGTGTCTGTCAGCAGGCCCCAGAATCAAATGTGCATAGTGAACTCATTGGTAATATATGCAGCAATGTTTAGTAATGTTAGTAAATGTTTAGTAAAGTGAGGAACAGAGGTAAATGGGTTAAAAGTGTCAGACTATGAAATATTATATGTAAGGATAGCAGATCCTTTCATCTTCTTTTCATATGCCCAAGTGAAAACACCTTCCAAGCAGGTCACTAAAAGAGACAGCACTCAGGCAGGGCACTCTGAAAACAGAGTGACCATAGAGAAATCCAGGGACACAACTTCGGCTCAAGGAGACAAGATCTGAAATCAGCACCCCAAACACAGATGCCTAGACAACAGCATAGTTAAGAGTAAGAACCAGGGAACTATGTCATCCACAGAGCCAAGCTATCTTATGGCAGACCATTCTAAATATTCCAATATATTTAAAAGAACAAGAAAAAGACCTAAAAACCAACTGTATAAAGATGGCAGGTGTTCTAAAAAGGAAATGAATACCTGAACAAAATACAGGAAATATGATCAAACAATAGGAGGAAATAAATAAATGTCTTAAAATAAAGCTAAGAATAAACAAAGACTTGAATGAAACACAGAAAAGTTTCCAAGATAAAAAAATGGAAATTTAAGTAATAAAGAAAGCAGAAAAAGAGGGAATCCTGGAAAGGAAAAATATAGGATCTTCTCTAAGTCAAAAAAAAAAAAAAACCAAAAAAAAAAAAAAACCACAGTAAATAGGACAAGGAAACAATACAGCTCAAGAAAAAGGGAAAAGATGATTACTCACTGTGTATATTAGATAGAGTCCTAATATACAAAATGTATTAAGACCTCAAGCAACTAGATGATCTTAGAACAAACAAATCAATTTAAACTTGTGGTAAGATGATACAGAATTCTCAAAAGAGGAATCTCACATGGTCTAGAAACAAATAAATGTTGAACATCCTTAGCTACCACAGAAATTGAAGTGGAAACTACTATGAGATTTTTTTACACATGTGAGAATAGCTAAAGTCAATAATACAAATGATATCTAATGTTGGCAGGGATGTGGAGGAAGAGAAACACTTTTACATTGTTGTTAGGAGTGTAAACTAAAAGAGACACTATGGAAATCAATATTGTCTTTCCTCAGAAAACTGGGCATAGGGCTATTTCAAGACCCAGCTTGGGATATGTGCATAAAATATGCTCCATTTTACTGGAAAAACACCTGCTGAATATGTTCATTGTGGTTGAACAGAAACTTGAAATGAGCTAGCTTTCCCTGAACTGAAGAAGTGATTAAAAAGAAGTGGTACATTTATACAATGGAGAACTACTTGGCTGTCAAAAAAAATGACTTAAAAATTTTACAGAAAACAGATGGAATTAGAAAAAAAATCACTGTTTAGGGGACCCAAAACTCAGAAATATGAATATAGCATACATTCACTTACAAATTCATAGTAACTATTAGGTGAATGATCATCTGTAGTCCACAGATCCAGAGCAGACAGTGAATGAGGAGAGCTATAGGGGGAATCAAGGATCTTTCTGGAAAGGAGATATAGAAAAGATTCTGAGGGTGGACTAGGGGTGAATGGGCACAAGAGTAGGAGGGAATCAGTTGGAGAGGCAGAGAAAGTGCAGTGCAGGGAGGAACAGCTGGGAGTAAAGGGCACTGGGCAGTTGATGTAGATATCTATAGTATTAGTAACTTCCTGGAATTTATGGTGACCTTAGTAAGAACTCCTAGTAATGGAAAATGCAGAATCTGAATTGGCCATCCTTTGTAGACAAGCAAGGTTTCAGTGGTGAGTTACATTTGGTGAAGTTGTTGCAGAGGAAGTCACATGGAGATTCAATAACCCAGGCTGATGCTAGGATAGAAGGTTGCTCTCTGAAAATGGCAACAATGACACATTAGTGAGGAGAACTTTCATACATCCCACTGAACATAGAGTTGTCAAGCAGGTGCAAGGTTGGACATTTTACTCCTATGTTCTAGTCTCTTGGGAAAGAGAAGGTACTCTAAAGGCTACAGAAAGAAACAAAAAGACACAAAACAAGATATACAACCCTCCCACTAAAATCTGCACTGCTTGTAAGATGTGCAGGGGCATGGTGGTACCAAACTGGTTGAGTGGCCAACCAATGTTTGGTTTATCTTGAGCCCCACACAATGAGTGGAAACCCATGCCTTATAGGATCTTGTCAACAACAAATCACAGAGACTTCCATGCAGGCATAGGGGATCCAGAGTTCTGCACCACTTCTCCTCCTGCTGTTATGGCTGTTTACTTGGTGATTTTTGTGGGACTCCTAATAGAGGGAGCAGATAGAGCTCTGACTCTCTCTCCTATTCTTGAGCTACTTTCCTTCTATTGAGTTGTCTTTTCCAGCTTCAATATGAGTTTCCTTGCCTTGCCATTTAGAATGTTGTTTGTCTATAGTTTCATGGAGCTCTGCTTGTTTCTAAAGAGGAAACAGAAGACAGGGAGTAGATATGGGTAAGAGGAAGATAGTAGTAAACTAGGGGTAGCCAGGCTAGTCAACAAAGAAGAAACTTTGCTCAGAATATATTGTATGATAGAAGAAACTATTGTAATTAATACACAATTCAATTTGTCCTAAAGAAAATGCAAAGAAAGAATCAATATTGAAAAGAGAGAAGCAGAATACTGAAGACAGGGAAAGCATGATATTGGCAGGTAAGTTGTTCTGTGTGTGGAGAGCAAGAACATCACACGGAAGTTTTTGACCAGCTCTTTTTTGGGTCCTGTCTACATATGTGCAATCAGAAATCTTGCTCCCGGCAATGTGAAATAATCACCAGTCCAGAAGCAAATCCAAATCATTTTTGTCATAGTATCATTCACTAGTTTAGGTTGTGGAATTACACAGGTTCTGGTTACTTAATTCTAAGAGAGAATTCTTGCTTTTCTTTAGGGAAAACTAATGTTTGAATAACTATTAAAATAATGGAAGTGTTTATGTAATGTCATACAGTATAGGAACATTCATTAAAAAACATACTAAATGTAAACAAAGTGACATAAAAATATTAAATATTTAAACACACTCTACCAAAGAAAAATGAAGTCACAACCTAAGGAAGGTTATTTGATAAGAAAAAAAAATAAAAAAAAATGTTCTATTAGGCTAACTGTATCATATTTTTGTTAAACTATATGTTATTTTCAATATATAAATTCAAATAAAACAGTTCAGTCTGTTTCTTTACCACTTTCTTTTTGATTTACTAAGATTTGTTGGCAGAAAGCTCTCATATAATTCAAATAAAGCAACATTCTGCATTTCTACAGTATACTATAACAGCATATTTGATTCTTTTCTCTAGACAAAACTGAATACAAAAACCATGACAATCAATTTTTCTTCTCCACATTGTACAAACTCTTTGAATGTGATTGGTTCAGCTAGATTCTGTGCTCTCTGCCCTACATTTCCTCTTGCAACCTGCAGTATAGAAGAGATGCTTGAAGTTCTCATCCATTTCACAAAGAAGAGAATTAACTACTAAAATCTGAAGAGACAAAGAAATGTGTGAACACTGCCTAAGTTGTAATTACATGCTGCTCCACATCCAAACAGCACTGACTGTGATTTCTTTAAAGATGTAAAGTCTTTTAATCATTGCTAACCCAGTCCTAAACCATTCCTTTTCCACAATGTCCTCCTGACGTACGCAGCTTATCCTCAATGAATGAGCTTTTAGCTTATATTAAAATTTAGGTCACCATTTATATAACTGCAAAGAGCATGAGAATTTTATACTTGTTAAAACTAATTTAGAGTGCATGAAAATATACTGAGAAGATTTTTTTTTTTAAATCCAAAGCAAGTCTGTTATTTTAGGAGAACCCTGTAGACTGCAGGCACACAAAAGCTTGGAAAGCATGATGCTGTGTGGAGAACAGTGTTTACTGTATTGTTTGTGGCAATGAGGGTCCAGGAGTATGGCTACTCTGTATAAAAAGTGTCAGCATACATACACTAAGTATGTGTGATTTTATATCAATTTTCACAACACAACGTGGATTTACATATTTGCAGTTATTATCTGTGGAAAATCCGAACTCACTTCTATCAGAGTTAGCATTGTGAGCTAATACATAGTTCCCTGTCACATTCAGATTCATGTTTGCACTATGAACCTTTTGTATTTTCACTTTTTATCTTAAAAAGTAAATCATATTTCGTAGGATAGGTTCTTTGTGACCATAGCAATGTTTGCCGTGTTGGTAAACTCACACTAAAGTCCTCTTTCTATGCTTTTGAATATTATTTCACATCCATTTTAATTTTCCTGCTTCCAGGGGATCCACATTCAGGGAGGGTCCAAGGGCAAAAGCGTCTTCCCAGGTCACCATATGGACTAAAAGAACCGAAGTCTGACCCCTAGTCAGTCTCAGACCCAGCAGATCAGACTCAATAGAACTTCTCTTGGCCGGGGAACAGAGAGTTCCACACTCACTATCTGTTCTCCTTCACTTCTTGTTAAGCTGTATCAATGTCTCCATTGTTCTCCTGGAAAGAATATCCAAACTTACTCCCTCTGGGACTACTGGTTGCTAGGTCTGCTGAGAGTCCCTATTTAG